>PVHY01004870.1:0-89092 GCA_004024945.1 Uropsilus gracilis
TTCTGCTAATATAATTCCCTCTAGATTCATCCATCTATCACATATGTGCCATATTTGCCAATTTTGATTTCAGACTAATATTCCATTTTGTAAATAAACCACATCTTTTTCAATTGTTAATCAGTTTTGGGGCATTGGTTTGTTTCCATATCCTGGCTATTGTAAATAGTGCTGCAATAAACATTCAAGTACAGGTGTCTTTCTGAGTTAGTGTTTTGGTGTCCTTTGTGTAGATTCCCAGAAGTGGGTTTGCTGGATCGAATGGTAGTTCCATTTTCAGTAGTTTGAGGTTCTTCCACACAGCTTTCCATAGTGGTTGGACAAGTTTCCATTCTCTCCAGCAGTGTAGAAGTAGGTGAACAGTTCTTAATGGGGCAAAGAGAAAGGACTCTTTCCTTGTATTGCCCAGTATTTTAAATTCTCTGTGGATCAGAAAACAAAGACTAGACATAATCAGAAACAGCAAATTGACTATGTTTGATTGAATTTTAAGAACAAAGATTAGTAGCAATATTTATTGGCAAAATTCTGACGGACTGACTACCTGGGTGTTATTTCAGCTTTCCTGGTTACTACAGATTAAATAAGAATCAGACATAAACTAGGACTCCCTCTGCCTATCTCAGTTTTTATCTTGATTTTCCCTGGTGTTTCCTACTCTTTCATGATAACAAAGCTAGTAATGTCTTAATAGGTAAGTTATTGACTCCTACAAACAACTCATCATTTCTTGAAATTCCATAGTTCATATTTTATTATTTTTTATGATCTTTGTAATTCCCTGAAGACCACTAAAATGACACAAATGAGGTGGGGGTGAGAGCACTGTACTTGCCTGAAATCACAATCTGAGTCAATTATTTTTCCTCAGAAACTTGAGATGTGAGACAATCTGAAAGTTTTTGCACCTGAAGGGGAATGGAGGTGGTAATGAAAGGGTACAGAGTAAAAAGGTACTCATAGATATAAGTTCAATTTAATTCATAACTCAGGACTAAAAACTTCAATAAATTATTTCTAATTTTGTTAATTTAATTTTTTTAGCATTGTTATTTAAGTAACTTTGATTTATAGCACTATATCTGATTTAGAGGTATGGGTTCACAAATCTTTTGAGATACATATTATCACACCATACCTTCTATTTTTAAATTATTTAGTCATGGAAATAACACTTGCTCCAGCACTGTTGTATTTTAAGGATGTTACAGTACCATACCCACCATCAAAGCAGCTATAATACTTTACCATAGTTCATTAGCCTTGATTTATTACTCAACACCCATTCTCTCTGGTAATCTGTGTTCTGCAGTTGGATTTCTAATATTTACTTTTCATTCATTTTGTCTGTTCTTTTGTTTTACTTTTCTATAGCCCATATAAGAATGAAATCAGCCAGTATTTGTCTTTCTCCTTATATAAATTAGCATATTTTCCTCTAGTTCTATCAATGTCATCACAAGTGACAAATATTCTTATTTTATAGCTGAGTGATATTCCATTATTAATTTATATTACATATTCTTAACCACTTATTTGTCATTGGGCACTTAAATTCTTTCTATAACTTGACTATTAGAAATAACACTGCAGAGAAAATACAAACACATATATCCCTCAAATAAGTGTTACAGTATTTATTTTTTTATTTTATTTATTGTTATATTCCTTATGTATTTCTTAGATACTAAGGAGTGGAATTGCTAAATGACACAATAGATCTATTTTAATTTTTTTGAGAAACCTCCATAGGTGCTGGAGCAATCTACATTCTTACCAATAAATAGTGTTTGAGGGTTCCTTTACCTCTGCATTCATACCAATATTGTCATTTCTTATCTTTTATATAGGGGACCATCTTGTGGGTACCCATTATCCTATAGTGATTTGGGTTTCCATTTCCAAGACAGTATTATGAGCATTTTTTGTTCATAAAGCATTTTTTGTTCATGTAAATTTCTATGTATTTTTGAAGAAGTGCCTTTTTTATTCTTTTGCCCATCTTTTGATTGGGCATTTACTTTCTTTTTTAAGTTTAGATGACTACCTTGCAAATTTTGGATACTAGCTACTTGTCAGATTATAATGTGCAAATATTTTCTCCTGTCCAATAGATTGCCTTTTCCTTTTAATGATAGTTTCTTTCACTGTACAGAGAACTATTTTGGTTTATTTTTATTTTTGTTTATTTTTCTTTTGTATTCCTTAGCATTTCAGTCAGATACTACTTTGAAGCTAATGTCAGAGAGTGTTTTTCCTAAGGTTTTTTCCAAAATATTTTAGGTTTCAGGTCTTATGTTTAAAATTTTGATCCATTTGAAATAATTTTTGTGTATGGTATGAGCCAATGGTCTAATTTCAAACTTTTGCTATGGCTGTTCACTATTTCCAAATTATTTGCTGAAGAGCTCTTTTTTTCTCCATTGTATACCATTGAGTCCTTTGTCATAGATTCATTGTTCAATATAGATATGGAATTATTTCTGGACTCTCTCAATTTAGTATTATAATAAACTTTGAATGAGAAGGTGACACATTTTTTTCCTCTTTTATTTAGGATTCTTTTTGCTATTAGTGGTGTTTTTAGTTCTATGTACAATTATATAAATAAATTAAAGTGAAATATTTTACATATACATACTGACAGATATTCACCAAGATGTTGGCATCTGCATGCAATATAAATATATGCACCCAACAGTATATTACTAATTGACATACTTTACGTTTGGAGGAATAGGACTGGATAGTTTCTTACAAGTCTGTTAAGTGCTTAAATCAGTGGTGGACCTTATGTTTTAGGTCCAATGCAATCTTTATTACTGAGTGAGAAAAGGAGAGAAAACTGAATTACAAGGCACTGTATAAATACAAAACTCTCAAATAAAATTTTATTAAGCCAAACTGAAGCTATGACTATGATATTCCATTTCAAATAGAGATGTTTCCCAAAAAGAAAAGAATAATGGAACATGATAAAAATTATCAATATAATCAATCACATTAATGATCTGAAAAAATAAAGTCTCTCCATCAATACAGAAGTAGCAGTTGACAAATTTGCCCCCTATGTATGTTCAGATATAAAATCATCATAAAAATAATAATGAAAGGGAGGAGAATTCTTTTTGAAAGCAACAAGTTATGCATTTATAATGCATGCAGAAGCCAAATACAAAGGAAACAAATATAAGTATAAGCAAAAGAGACAAGCATGAAGGAGTTTATGCCATGGACATCTTATGTGACAATCACCTGGGTACACAAACAGCAACGGCATAAACTACTTAAGGCCATCTATTTATCTTTTGTATATGGTGGTTGAAAGGATACATGTAGATACATCAGAATTAATCCAGGCGTGAAAGGAGAGCAACACATGAGAACATGAACTGGAAGAGCCAATACTAACATAAAATAGGAGACTTGCCCTGTCCAATGATGTTATAATATCATAAACTGACAAGTATGATCAAGAGATTATCTACAGCATTTCAAAATAAATAGGCAATTTTTTTTTTTTTGAATATGGTGAATATCTTGCAACCAACATATACTTGCCACATGGACTATGAAAACTTTCTGGTGTTGGACTCTGTTTGGTGTGTACCCATAAAGTGGGCTCACAACATGGTGTGTGTTTTGGCGGGGGATGGGAAGGGAAGCATGACCCAAGGCCTGCACTTTCATTGCTCATTGACCATTTCTGAGACCTATGGAGAACCATTAGTCAAACTGTATGATAGATTTTTTAATCTGAATAAGACCTCCTTGGGTTTTGTGTACAATCCAAGAGATAGTAGGTCCTGGGAATGGTGAGACTGCTCAACACAAAGTAATTGTTTTAAGATGTATTCAATCTTTTTCTTCCAACCCCACAAGCTCCAGTGATTTAGTATGTGATGCACATCCTGTCAGACGGAATATTTAGGAGAGACCGGAACTACCTCTCTAAATACTTTCTTAATACTAAGTTTCTCCCAGAAAAGCTTTTGTTCTGCAGCTCTAACTTTAAATTTCAGAACCAGTGATAAAGATACTTTTAACGATGGCTACTAAGGCCAACCAAAAAGCAGGTGAAAGTGGAGGTATTTCAAGGGAAGAATTACACATTAACATTTTTAGTCTGCATAACCTTGTAAGTAATGTGAGATGGAACTCTTCATTCTGTCATACTAAGGGTGATAAGTGTTGACGTAACCTCATTTTAGCCCCACATACTTGGCAATTATATTATCATCTATATATATTTTTATAATCAATGATGGTGTTGCTATTTTATTCCATAATTGGAGCATTTATCGAGAGATTCCCCACTGTTTGACTGATGTACTTCATCCTCTATACTTTTTTCCTGCTGTGTCCCCACAGTTATGATGCTCAATATTTATAGAGTTCAGATTCTTCTTGCTGCTGTTTTGCATTTCTACTAACTGTTTATTCATAGGGTATGAGTAAGAGAGTTTTATATTAAAGTGAGGTTTTTATACAGATTATTAAAAATAGTGCTCTGAGAAAAATCACTTATTTTTAATGGATTCCATCAGGCATAGTAATACTGCCTAATATAACAATAACTCTCCTTTGTACGTAGTGTTGACTGCATGGTAACAGTTACCGGAATGTTTCATCAGAAGGTAGATGAGGATTCTATCCAGGTTCTTTGTCAGTATGTTTATTAATCAATCAAAATATTTACTTCCACTGTTGGGCTCTGTTGAGTATTGTGAATTTACAGTATGCAGGGCAGGACATTACTACATATTCTGTCTCATTCTGTCTGTCTGTCTGTCTCTGATCAGTGCCAGCTCAAGGTGAAAAGTTAAGATTTGACTATGCTGGGCTGTTACTGTTACAGATATTATATGGTACCCAGCATACCTTAGGACATAGAGGTATGTGCAAACAGATATGAATGTCTTGCTTCTCTCAATGCCTGATGGGGAAATGAACTGCTCATTTAAAGAAGTATGGTGGGAATAATGATTGCGGAGTCTTCAAATTGAGCTGTTATTTAATTTAAAAAGCATATTGTTAATTTCAAGAGTTAGTCCATTCTTCCATTCTTCTGACAACAAATATTATTGAACATAATGATGTTAGTAACTTAGGGTTTTTTAAACAATATAGTTTAAAAGCTGTATGATATATAATTGCTGAATCTGTAAGAATACCAGGTTCCTCTCAATATTTTACTCTGAACATTGTTTTTTTGGATCTATTGAGAGCCTTGGTGACTATCCAGATTTCACTTTTCAATGTAAAATGGCCTTTCTGCACTGCTGCCAATCTCATTGTCCTTTTGTTGTTGTTGTTTGGTTAACAGGATGGTTGATTGACTTTGCTTTTCTCCTCTGACTGCTTACATCTTTACATTTGTCTTAAAGGTAAAGTTGTAAGCACAGATGAATGTAGGATAACTTAACATGACATGCATCATGTTAAACAGTGATGATTTTTTAATAATAGTGATGCTTGGTTTTTATTTTTGTTTTCCATCATTTCAATTTATCATAGGGTCCTCCTTTGACCTGGTTACTGTATGTAAATAGTCATGACCAAAATATATGTTTGATTTATCATCTGACACTTTTAGGGTTAGAAAGACGCTGGACATTAGCCAGAGTCTTGCATTATTAGACACTAGTTAGAATGCCTAAGAAATTAAACCCAGAGAAGGAGAATAATCACTGAGGGCACTACAGAGACATAGTGACAGATTTGTGCCTGGATGCCAGCTCTCTGGACTTGCTGAAGAGTGCATTTTCCTCTCTGTAACTCCTTTTGCTCGATTCCCAACTATATATAACCACTGAGCAAATCCTAACAACAAACCCTTCATGTGGACTTCATTCTCCAAATTTTCTGTTTGATGATTTCAAGTGTTTGACAGTGCATATGACAATATAATTTATCCTGTGACTGCACCGATGACATTCTGTGAATATTGCTTAATACCTCTGCAAAATCATCCCTGAGAAGACTGTAGCTGTCTATGAATCCACAGATTCCATAGTTCTCCTTTCAAATATACCTGAAAATGTCACTCTCACTGTTAGGCATAACAAATGTCAGATATGGTGACACAATTGCAATTTCTAATTGTAACACTAGTATAATGTATTTTTCCTCTTACCACTGTGCTCATCTATATATCCTCTTTTGTTATTCTAGGTTTGTGTGCTGGAGAGGCAAATATTTGACTTCCTTGGATATCAGTGGGCACCTATCCTGGCAAATTTTATACATATTATTATCGTCATTCTTGGTTTATTTGGAACTATTCAATATAGACCTCGTTACATAACAGGAGTAAGTACCTTTCTTGCCTTTTAAATTTTTTTAAATAAAAAATATGTGATATGTGCAAGCTGCAGATGTCTTCAAAATGTCCATGTATATTCTGTCCTTAAAGCACCATATGTTGTTTTCATAGTTTCATATTATATTACAGTAATTTCAAATTTGAAGCACTTGACAGTGAATGTAGTCAGATTGTATTTTCACAAATTGTTATTACAACAGACATTCTCTTCTAATGACTAGCAGAACTATGCCCCAGTATTTCCAAATATAAAGTCATGACCTCTGATCCTACAATCTTAGTGGGGAATTTTCTCATTTTAATAATCATATCTTATTGACTAGTAGTACAAAATTAATATAAGTGAATATATGGATATATAGTTGGATGTGAAAATATTGTATGTATTAGGATTAATATCTGAAATACTTGCAGGTCAGAATTCTGAACCACTATCTCTGTTTTTTCATCATTCTCTTTTTTGGCTCAGGGAAAGTATTTTGCATTCCCACTCAAGTTAAACTTACTTAACATAAAAGTGAAACCCAACTGTGTTGCAGTTGCCATGGGAACCATAACTTTGGATATTTTACTTTTGTATGTGGCTTAGATCTCAGTTATAGCTCTTCATTAATGTAGTTTTTTTTTTCAGTTTCATCATTTTTTCTATTTCCTCTCCTGTTGACAAAAGAAACGTCTATAGGCATTTATTTAAAATTATAAAGCAAGTTTGTGGCAAAGACATATATTTAAGATAGTGCTGCCAAGGCAATACCTAATTCAACAAAAACCAGCAGGCCTTCTCGAGTTTCCTGAAGGCCTCCTTCACATAAAAGATGCCCTCCCCTGACCTGTTCTTGCTATCATTGGGAACCCAGATAAAGGTCCTAAAGGTCATTGAAACAGGTGATGTGAAAACAGCTGGGACCAGGGGGTGCACTGTCTCATTAAGGATGAACAAGGAGTCTTAATTTCCTCCTCTCGAGATGGCACCTTGAGTGTATGTTACTTCTAAGGGCATGCAGTCATGCAAATTTTGTAAATTATATGATGTGTTGAGTTGCAGGCCAGTTTTTCAGTATACTAAGCTAGATATTATTTTCATTCTTTCATTTAAATATTAATCTGTTCCAACATAAAACAGTGCTAGTGCAGTACTTAGGAGTGGGTTTTCCGAACTCATACTATCAGACTTCAAGTCTTGCTTCTGTCTAATTCTGTGTAGCTTCAGATAGAATAACCTCATTCTGACTTAGTTTCCCTATCTTTAGAATGAAAGCAATAATTATATTAACTCATGTGCTTTTGTTAATTGCTATATTATAAACCATAATATGACAGATTCTTAATTTAGCTTTCCTCTTTCATTAGATTCTGACTCTCCTTCATGACTTTAATCTTATAAATGTTGCTCTGAGAATTATCATATGTCAGCTCTGTTTCTGATGGCATTCCAAAGATAAAAACCTATATGTATAACAAAATTCTTAAACAGTTTGAAAACTCATCTGTTGAGGAGTGAGATATTTTATAGAATATCAACAAAATGCTTTGTTTAAATGTGTTCAATAATTCTTAGCTATTATATTATTCCTCCTCATTATTGTTATTTGAAAACAATGCAAATATGTAAACTATTAGCAGGCTGACAGGCAATTTAAAATAAAACAAGTGTTTCAAGATATTTGGTCAGACTGTTTTTTTTTTATTTTAAGCTGCTTCCCATCTTAAAAAATATTGCAGGATTTCCATAGAACTAGTTAAAACTCCATCCCTTTAAATAAAATACGTATCCATGAACCTTTTTAAGACAAGCTGCATGGTAAGACTTAGGATGTCATGGGACACCTTAAAAATTGTTAGAATTTTATATTGCTTAGACAGTCTCTGAAACCTTGCTGAAGTCTAACAATGTGTCATAGAGCTACTACTTTGATTTGATCTCGACTTGCAGACAACATTCTGATATGATCTTCTCTTTGAGACAGTGTCTTACTTGGAAAATCTTTTGCCAGCTGGAGATTCTGTAAATGTGAAATTTTTATTTTCCAATGCAGCAAGTCCTGAGTTGGAAATATTCCTCAAAAGTCTGCTTGAAAAGTGAATTGTTCCTTCTTGGGTTTCTCTCTCTGCTACAATATCATGTTATGTGTAACTAAAAGATGGCAATACTAACAACTGTGTGCTTTGTCATATCTACAAATTTATATCTTCTGTCATCCCAGTTACTGTAGACAAGACTGAAGCTAATTATTTGGACAGTAATTATCTAAACTTCTTCTTTCTCCAGTTCTCAAAGACATCATATTTTTCTTCCCCTTTCCACTGATAATCTTCTTATACCCTCTGGTGTGCACCTGAAGGTCTTGTAACTAAAATGGATTTGAGTTACAATAGTATCACTCAGTGATACTATTTCTGTGTACTTTCCACACAACAAAACATATCTATATAATTAAATTCATAGAAACTAATAGCCATGATCTGTGCTGAAGGTCAAAGTGGATTTAGGAAAATAGAGAATTTGTCATAAAAATGGAATTAAGATTTTATTCAGTTTGCCCAAAAAAGGCAAGATAGATAGATGATAGATAGATGATAGATAGATAGATAGATAGATAGATAGATAGATAGATAGATAGATAGATAGATAGATAGATAGATAGATAGATAGATAGATGATAGATAGATATACAGCTTTGCAATTTTACTTTTTTTGCACTATTAAGCATTTCAGTATGAAAATATTATGAAGAACCCTGCACGGTGGCGCGTGCCTGTAAACTTGAGTCTATGAAGCGGCTGGAGCCAGGGATAGCGGTTCGAGATCTGCTCACGGCAACACCGTGAGATCTAGTCTCAAAAAAATAGCTGGGTGTGGTGGCGCACGTCTGTAATCCTAGCTACCTGGGAAGCTGAGGCTGGGGGTTGCTTGAGTCTGTGGTACCCCAGGCAGCGTGATCCTGCGATTCCATGGGCAAAAATAGAGACCTACTCTCAAAATAAATAAATAAATAAATAAATAAATAAATAAATAAATAAATAAATAAAATACAATGAAGACTTCTGTAGTTTTACATTTACATGCAATTATTACTATCAAATTTATGCGTATTTTCCTCATGTATATGTAAATATAGCATACCTGATTATACTACATATTCAAATATGTCTTAATATCTCTAACATTCAAACATTTAAAAATCCATATAGCTATCCATCCAACTGTTAATTTCACCCTTTATGTTACAATATGTTAGCTATAAACCACAGTCCTATAAACATAAACATATTATGTTACAATATGTTAGCTATAAACCACAGTCCTATAAAATTCATTTTTGTTACATATTATTATATAGTATACTCTTTCTGTGTTTTTCATAGGTAATTTCCTATAATCACATCTTTTCATCTTTAAATTTTAAAAATAATTAAATATTATGCACAATTTTAAGATTTACAGTATTTATTTGACTATTACTTATTCAAAATTGTTTTAATAAATTATAATTTTGACAATGTATAGCAGTCTATTTCACTGCACTCTTTACTATTTTCTGTTCTCACATCATGAATCTCAGAGGAAAAATACTAATTTTCTTTGGAATTACATTTTTTAAAATAAATTTTTATGGAGTTACAACATTGGTTTATAACATCACATACATGTCACATGCCCAGTATTATTATGTAATGTGTGTTCACAGCACCATTACCACCACCAAAAATCCAGTTTCCATTCATCATTCTATAGTTGATACCATGTTTGCTTTTCTTACTTTCACTCATTTGGAAGTTTTTCACATATTTACCAGCCATTTTTATTTTCTTTTGGGGGACTATCTTTTGCTGTTTTTCACTCACTTTCCCCTAAAGCCTTAGTTATCTTACCATAAAATGTATGTGGATCACATAATAAAGATATTTACCTTTTAGACATCAAAATTTTGTTTGGACCTTTATATTTTTATCTCTTTAATAATTAACTATTTCCCGTTGTAATTTATTGTTTTAAAATGAAACATTTTTTTTTAAAAGTAAGGATAATGCTTAATTATTCTTAGATCTAATTGTGGTAAAATGAAAAGACAGATGTCCTGAAATGAAACCCAGGGAAATAGTGTGATTTTTCACGTTTGTTATTTGCAAATTTTCAAGTAATTGATGAGACATTTTATTCTATTTAACTGGTAAAAGAAAATGTCCAAAGAAGAAAGAATGTGGACATAATACAAAACACCCAACACAGTAGCAGTGGATACATTTTGTTGGTACTAAGCTTCTTGTCCTTTGCTAATCTCTTTCAAAAGAGCAGAGAAGAAAAATTTAAACCAGCTAATTGGAACAAGAACTCATTAGTAGCTTTGGAAGGCCTCTGGCATTATAAGGAATATAATATGTTGAGATAAAATGAAATAGATGGTTTTAGTTTCAAGCAAATAAATATGAAGTCAGAATCTATACAAAGAATATTGTATCGTTTTCAACAGCATGAGTCCAAAAGAAAACACTACATTAACTCTGGTGGTATAATTAAGAAACAGACACTTCTAAATGGTTCCCTTGAAAGGATTGCCTTATGTCATAAATGAAATTGTCTGATTCATCTTCATTTGGGCTGAGGACACTGGCAAGTAGAATGTGATTTGGGTATCAGTGCTTATTACTTAATAAGAAAAGAAGTGCTGATGACTTGCTCTGCTTTGTTGTCTAAAATAACATGAGGAGATTGTGACACAGCAAATTTCTTGATGATATTGTCAAGAACATGTTGCTGTAACTTTTTCTTCCATCTCCTGCTAATCCCACCTTCCTTTCTTCTTTATTTCTTTCCATTTATCTAAGTTATTTTTGAAAGAAAAAAAGACTGTACCTCTTAGACTCACTGACTTGATTGAAGAAATACAGTCCTCAGACTAGAAATAAATTTATAATGGGTAAAAGTACTTTATTCATATAAAATAAAAACAGAAGACTATATGCCAAAATCACAATATTATGTATTAGCATGCTTTGTATTTTTCTTACCACCTTCATAAACCCTGCCCACAGTTGTTCCTAGGTACTGGCCTCCAAAAATGCCATAAATCTCACAGAATTTTTGTCAAGGTTAAGTAAGAAATAGTAGGGTGAGGTGTGTCCATGTCATTTTTCTTAACCACTGTCCCTTGAGAGTGCTGTTCAGTGAGCCACAATCATCTCACAAACGAAAACAGTTTTTAGTCGTTGGCAAGTTTAAAAGCTATCACAGCATTTGTAATCTGGAGATCATTTAATGTTTTATATCTTGGTCTGCCATTCCTTTATTAAGGGTAACTATTTTAGGTTTATATTTAGTGAGGAAATTGCCTCACATCTCAAGAATTAGGAACAGGTGTGGGGCTACATGCTGACTGGGGCAGCAGAATACAAAAGTCTTAAATCCATTTTATAAAAACATCCTGATACTTGGGAAATGCAACAGGCCTCAGAGGGTCTAGAAAAGCCAACAGTCACATCATTGATTTATATGGAAAAATAATTCTCTACATTTAAAAATTACTGTTTACTGATATGTGACCATAATTTGAATTTTGAGTGTTCATGGAGCACAGTCACCTATGGAGTATATAACCAAGAACAATAAATGAGGAGTACTTCCCAATATCCATTTTCAAATCATATGCTTTTTTCATTCTAATAATGTTACTTCCCTAAATCTGTGCATTCCTTGCAGTCATTTCTGGGAAGTTATTAATCTATGTTCAAGCAGTTGTTTTGCCACTTTCATTCAATTTTTCTAGGAAAAAAATATACCAAAGAAAACTTAACTGCAGCTAAAGCATTCAAAATACACACTTTCTGTGTTCAGGACAGAAAATCAATGTAGATTAGAGATGAAGAGACTTGAGATAGTAGTAAATTAACAATGCTTCTAATGACTTAGAGTAGTTGTGAAAATAAGTCTTTTCCTATAAGCCTGGAAGGAAAGAAAAAACATTACAAATTTTATAGATTTAGCCTGTAGTCCTAAAATAAATGTAATAATGCAACATGGTGAATGCAATTTATTCTCAAAAGGATGTGTTCCCTTGGGGAACTGTGGCTGTTTATTCTGCAAAGAAGATACTTAGTGCTCTAATTTTGATATTAGGTTGTGACTAAAATTTATAAAAAATGGTGAATATAAGTAATTATATTTGCCAATGTAAATTGATGTTTGAAAATCATCTAATGTCTTTTGGGAAAAATTTTAAAGAGACAGATTTTGATAGGTGTTTTGGTATCTTTCTCAAAATAGTCAAATTAATCTATATAGATTTTTTTAAACCAAAAAAATGAAAGTGGAACTTATAATTCAATAAAAGATCCAATTGCTTAGCTTTCTCTTTTTGGTCCTGGTATCTTTGTGATTCTGCCAGAGTTTATTGGTAGGCATCTCAGTATGTTTGTAAAGTAAAATCATTTTAGTCTGATCACACTTTGCTTTTATAACCTTCTCCTCATGCCAAACATATACATCCTGCTTGAGTTTCTGGTTGTGTTTTGTTATGAGTGAAAAAATAGGTCTTTTTTCTTTTAAACTATGTCATATGCATATAGTTAACTTTTTCGTTCAGTTTCTTTTTTCTTTTTTTTTTTGAAATTCATTGCTTTCCTATTTTAATTAAGGTAATTTTCTTTATATTTGACCATAATTTTACCTGTAGCTTTTTGTTTTAATGACATAGATCATCTTCCCCAGAGATTGCTTTCATACTCTATTCTTTTACTCCTGTTTCACTTAGCTGCTCTCTAAGCTTATTAGACACTAATATTTCTTTTTTAGGATCATGAGTAAGACCCCAGCTTTAACAGAGCCTGTGTGTTTCTTTCAGGTATTTTTTTTTTCAAAAAAATTCCTGAAAAAGTATGTTTTAAGGTAATTTTTTTAATTTATTCTACCTTTATAGTCAAGTAATAGTTCTACTAAATGCAGCATTCTGAGTTGAGAATCATTTTTCCTCTGAATGTGGAGGTAATTGTTCTGTTGCATTCTAGGAAGCAGTGTTTTGATGGAAAGCCTGGTATCAATCTTTCGTTCACCCAAGTCAAGGGATCACACTATTTTCACATGATCCTCCTTAAGTATACAACATACAGAATTCTGCTAGTAGTTCAATAATTTTGTCTGTTGTATATATAAACTATTAGTTGTTCCACTCAGCTTATTAATTAATTCATATGGGTCTAGTCTTCTTCCAGAATGTCTTATTCTTCTAATGTCCTAATGTTATTAATTCATATAACTCATGTTAAATGTTCAGTTTGCCTCTGAATCAAAAGAAGAATAATGCATAGTAATTACATTATACAAGACTTACTATGCAGACATTCCTTTTTTACACTACACGATATATACAAAGATGAAAAACTTAATGATTGTTAGTACCTATTCATCCTTAGAAAGTCATAGCAAGAATGATAAGAGAATATATAGGATATAAGAACAAGAACAAATCAGGCAAGTCTTCCTGGGGTCAGGAGTTTCAGAAAATGCTTCAAAAAATCATACTGAGTTTTAAAATATGAGTTTATTTCCAGAAAGGCAAGTGCAAGATAAATGGAAGTAGAGATAATAGCATGCCAAGTAGAGATACAAAAAGCAGTGAAAGCATGGACATTTTAAAATACTGTTCTATTTTCATTTGTTAGTTCATACCACTGCTTCATAGTGTCTGGTTGAAAGGCAAAGTTAACTATGCAGATGGGGAGCAGATTGTGGAAAAATATTAACTAGAGTAGGTTGTCATATATGGTATTATTCATCAGATAATTAAAGATTTTTTATATAAGAAATGCTTTAACCAATGTACGAGGGAAAAGATCAAAAGATAAGTTTGGATATCTTCAAGAACAGACTAATGGAAACATTAGACAAGGCAAAGATTAAAGGAGAAAATTTTAATAATTTCATTTTGAATATTTTAATTTCTATCAGTTATATAGGTGACAAATGGAGATTTGTCCAGAGACCTTATTTCTAATAAGTTGATACTACTTTTGAATAAAAATAATAACTACTTACAGGCAGATGACATAAATATATAATTCTTAAATTAGGTGTGCTTTTTTAAGTGTATGTATTTGACACCTATTACATTGAGTAAATGGTACCCGACAAATGTAATAATGCAGTTCTATATTTTTCTACAGTGACACTTAGCATTTAAGTGAGAATTATCCAAGCATTTCACTAACCTAGACTATATTTTATGCAAAATTAGAACAACTGCTAGTTCACAGAGATTGAAATGGATATAAAAGAATAAGATATAACATAAGTCATGCCTATATCATAATTTGTTCAGTTTACGCAACAAATTGCTGATAAGTATTCAGTTTTGGTCAGTGGACATCAATTAATGTAGTGAATGTACTGAGTTTAAGAGTGAGAAGGGAGGAGAAGAATAAGGGGACATAATAGATGGTGCTAGGGGAAAGAAAAAATAATAATATTGTCAACAAAAAGTATGAATCTCTGTGTATTTTTGTGTAACTGCCATATGGGCAAAACTATATTTGAGAATGTGTGTGTATGTGAAATGCAACTATAGCCTCCTTTGGGTGTTTATTGCTATTAGTTACTCTATACACAGTTATATAGTTAGTTGTATAGTTATGTTATACAGTTACTTGTGTATTTTGAAGCCAGTGTACCTTATAAGGTGTAGTGTCTTGAAATTTTATTTTTTATGACTAGAGAAAGAGTTTAGGTAGATATAATTCTGCAAGTTTATAATCAATTGCAGCAAATCTTATGGTATAGATCTTATGGGATATAGATTGTCTTTGATGATAAACTGAACATTTTCTTTAGAAAACAATCAGATCCTGCTGTTGTGCTCATTAGGCAGACTGTGCTGAAATGGGTGCTGTTTTGTGTGTATCTGTCTGTGTGTATGTGTGTTGTCACTTCCAACTATTGTCTGACCACTCAAGTCATTCCAACCACCAGTGGATTGCCCAATAGAGCTCATGAGCATCCAGTTAGTCTTTATTTTAGGCCATATGCATTCCTAGCACTTTTCAGTAAGATCATAAAAGCACAACCACTTAATACCTACCCAAAAGTTCAGTTTAAAGTCAATATACATTTGTTGAATTGCCTAAAGGATAAGCAATTTGTATACTCTGCCAGACTATAACCTATCCCTACCAAGCAGACAATCATTCCTCTGCAACATAGTTTAGCTCTTGTAGGATATTTTTACTCCTGAATTGCATTTTAGTAATATGTTGATTAACTCCCACTAAGTGATTTTATAAAAAAAAAAAAGAGACATGTAACATTTATTTACTATAAAGATTTTGTTGGTAGTATTTCTTTTAACAGACTTATAAGAAAAATCAATCTCCTCTCTCAGTCCTGGAAATAGTAATGATTTTTTTGTGCATTAGTTCTTTTATCTTGAGTTCCTGATGAACTTAAACGCTGGCTGCTAGTAATCTTACAACTGAATTTGTGAACTGCCAGTTTTTCAAAACAAATAATAAATAAACAAAAAAGCATATGATTTCCAATAAAAATAATACTTTATTATTTTACTATGCAAAAGTTTGACACTAAATGTGTGTTAGATATGCTTTTAGGCACTGTGAAATCAACATTGAAAAGACTAAATACATATGAGAAAGATACACAATGCATATGAAGTAAATATTTAACAAGTCCTGACATTATGGCCATTTATGAAGATGTTATGTATCTTTCCAAAGTCTGAGGAGACTAAAAATGATAATGGTTTTGGGGCACATGAAAAGAAATTGAGAAAAGAATGAAAATGAAACCACAACATATTTAAAAATTTTGTAATCAGAGTTAATATTGTTATCACCCTTAAAAATCCATTTTCTCTCTAACTTCCTGCATCTCACCTGGGGTGGGGGGGATCTGAGGTGACAGCGATGCAAGGAAGGGACCCTTCCAAAGGCCTGGTGGATCAGAATTGAATACCCAGAAATAAAACCACACATATATGATCAACTAATCTTTGACAAAGGGGCAAAAAACATACTCTGGAACAAGAATAGCCTCTTCTGTAAATAGTGCTGGGTAAACTGGATCAAGACATGTAAAAAAATGGACCAGGACAACACTCTCATACCTTATACGAAAATCAACTCAAAATGGATAAAGGACTTGGAAGTGAGACCGGCAACTGTAAAATACATAGAGGAAAACCTAGGCAAAGCCCTTCATGAATTTCACCTCAGAAATCCATTTCAGGAAACAACTATGGCTGGCAAAAAAAAAAAAAAAAAAAATGAAGGAAAACATAAACAGCTGGGACTACATCAAACTAAAAAGTTTCTGTACAATAAACAAAACAAAAAGAAACCCAACCTACTGGGAGAAAATTTTTGCCCTCCAGACAAGTGACAAAGATCCACAAAGAGCTCCTACAGTTCAATAAAAACAAAGCAAAAATCCCAGTCAAAAAATGGGGAGAGGAACTAAAAAGCCATTTCACCAAAGAAGAGATACAGATGGCTAATAGGCATATGAAAGAATGCTCCACATCACTAATAATCAGGGAAACACAAATTAAAACCACACTGAGATACCATCTTACACCCTTCAGATGTAAGAATGGCCCATATAAATAAAACAGACAACAAGAAGTGTTGGCACGGATGTGGAGAAAAAGGAACTTTCTTACACTGATGTTGGGATTGCAAACTGGTCCAGTCACTATGGAAGACAGTATGGAGGACCCTCAAACAAAGTGAAAGTGGAATTACATTCAACCCAGCATTCACACTACTGGGAATCTACTCATGGTTATAATTTTGTAATTATGGTATTGGAAATTCTATACTTGTCTGTATGTAACTTGCTTTCCTCCCACAAAAAATTTTAAAACATTTTAAAAAATAAAAAAAGGACAAAACACAGTAAGTTGTTATTAAAGAAGTGCCCACTGATGGATGGATGGTGAAAAAGATATGAAGTTGTACATCCATTTCCTTTTATTTCAATGGCCACACTGCTTACAGTTTTTAAAACCGGTATAGTATTCATTATTTCTAACATTAGTTCTTATTTTTTATGAAACTTCTATTTTTGCCAAACTGCTCTTAAAAGATGTCAAATCCATTTACAGTCTATAAAATATCCAAATATTTGCCTATTTTTGAAATGTTTAACATTTCTTATTAATCATGTGTACAGATATTAACTGTGTTCATACTATAGAAATTAACCTGTTATCCTTCAATATGTATTAAAAGTGTCTTCAATCTTTAGTTATATGGTTTCCTTTTCTTTGATTTGACCAAAATATTCTTTAGTTTTATCTAAACAAATATTAATAGTTTCAGAGTGTCCTATATTGATAGGAAAGATACACCTACTCTAAGATATACATTTAATGTCTGATATTTTCATCTAAGATACTGCTTGATTTTTTTGACACAGGTATTTTTTTGGTTTGTATTCAGGTCATCATCATTTTCAATCAATATATTTTCAAAAATTATCAATCTGTTGTATAAATTGGTAGCACCCAATAATTTCTGAAGTGTCAGTTTACATATATGTGATATATGTACATACATATATAGTCTATAGTATGTATACATATACACATAAATATAATATGTTCATTGCCACTACATAATCTAAATTTTAGACTAAAAGTAGGGTGACAGGAAAATTGGAGTAAGGAAAAAAAGAGATATTCCCAAAAATGTCCCTGGATCCTAAATTAATGCTAGAGCTAGATCATGTATTAGATCCTTAAAGTTTCTAGCAGTAAAAGCAAAATCTTAAAGCAAGTTTCAATATTTCTTATAGACATAGACTATAACTTATTTTCTTAGCATATTTTACACAATTCTGAGATCTGAGAGAAATTTCTCTCGGGACTAAAAAAATAAATAAAATTTCTCTTGGGATCTCTGGAAGAGAATTTTTAGTGACAGTATAGTATAGCATCCTAGTAACTAGACCTATAGTCAATATTATGTTTTTCTTTAATATACCGCAGAAAAGTTTAATATCTTTTTTTTAAATTTTAAGTAAACCTTCAGTTTTTTTGAAAGTCATTTTAATATTTAATACTAAATAGGTCACCAATACTGTAACCATTTGTGCCAACATTTTTCCCAAATAATAAAATAATGTCATATTTATGTATCTTAAGTTGTCATATTTAGTGGATCTTTCCCTGAAATCTCTATTGTGTTTCACTGGTTCATTTATAACCTGTGTCACTACCTAATTGGTAATTGCAATAGATTTATGTTTTGTTTCGACAGATGGTACAATATGTCTGTTCAGTATTTAATTGTTCAAATTTTCTTTGGCTATTCTCCAATATTTATTCATTAACATTAAATTAAAACCTTTATGTTCAACTCAAGACAAAACAAAACCTATATGGTTCATAATTGATACTGCTTTTTAAAAGAAAATTAAATTTATGAATAGGGTATTTCATGAGGCTCAGGATCCCTTTCAAGAATTTCCTGTCATTATATTTCATTCTAATCTCCTTTTTTTTGATCTTCAGTATATCTTTATAGATTTCTTCACATAAACTTAATCCATTATAGTTGGTAAATTTTGTAAAAATTATAAATAATATTTCCCCTTTCTTAGTGCTTATTATTGAAATGAAGAAATATGCTGAATATTTGAATTCTCATATATATATATATATATAAAGGTTTCCCAACATCCCTGTTTTAAGGTAATATTTTTAAAAGGTATCTTTTATTATTTATATACCGTATTAATGGTATTTATTTTAATTCTTACTGTATTAACAACTCTCCTAGAAATTGTTGAATATTAAAAGAATAGCAAAAATGGCAGGCAAGTTTCTAAATTTAAATTTAAAGAACACACTATTTTGTCATTTATATGTCATCATTACTGTTGGAAGTCAGTAAATAGTTCTTACCATATTTAGTTATCATATTTAATTATCAATGATGATATATTTTATTAACTGCTCTGGAATTTATTTTAACAGGATAATATTTGTTTTTAAAATATTGAATGTGTCCAATTAGATTGATAAATGTTCTGATATTAACCCAACATTTCTTTACTAGACAATACCTTGTTTTTAGATAGTTACTCTAAATTGCTGTATTCTGTTTCTAATATTCTGCTTCTATTTTTTTAATATTTATTCAAACATAAGATTGAGCCATAGTTTTATGTCTACATGATTTTAAAAATTATGAAAGTTTCATATAATAATTGAAGGGATTTCCTTTTGTCACTCAAAATTCAATGTTCAAATAGCATCCCAACTATGAATGCTTCTTAGAACTAATCTGTGAAATCATCTATTCTTGAGACTTTCCTGAAGGAGCTATTCAATTGCTTTTCCAATCTATTCTAGCAGTAACTTGTATTTTCAAGTTTTCCACTTCTTGCCAGATTTTGGTAATATAAATTTTGACAGAGCATCTGTTTTCCAGAACTTTTGTTTTATGTTATTGCCATAGACTTAGTAATAGGTGCCTTCTCTTCTTTTTAAAATCTCCTCTTTATCCCTAGCTTGATCTCTTTTCTCAATGCCTTTCCCCCCTGCCCCCTCCTTCATTCCATGTACTATTATCTCTGAATCAGGAGAACAGTGTAAACTGATAAAATCAAAGTCATCTCATGTCTGCTTTTGCTGTCTCCCCTATTTCCACAGTAATAGGAAGAAGCACAAAATCTTGGTTATTTGACAATTTTATAAAAATGGATGTGAGAAGTTGAGGAAGTGGATATAAGACTTTCCTTGGTTTGGATTTTCCTAGCATAACTCTATGTCAATTAGCAATTATAGATATTCATTTTTAAAGAGAGAATGAATTATAACTTCAGTTTGTTTAAATCTGAAAGTCAGTAGCAAATTTGATTTTACTATGCCAGCCAAACTGACTCTAAATTGAAAAAATGATCTATTGGACTGTTATAAAACAGCTTTTGTGTAATAGTTTCTGTGTTTATTTTAAAATAAAATTTTTCTTTGCAACCGTATCACAAAGTACTCTGAAGTTGACCCTTCAGATGCCTTGTGAATTGTTTCATTGCAGGATGCTTTGTGATTGCCCAACTGTCTCCTTAATAGAACAGTTGTCATTTTCCTGGTCATTTCCATGTTGTATTTGTGGACATCTTGTCAGTGATTTTTGGAAGTGTTGACTCATCTGGGAACTCCATGCTCAAGAACTTGTTATCTACACTTCACAGTAAAACCTCTGTTTACCTAGACTTGTCATTTTCTGTAACATGATAGAATACATTTTCCCTCTCTGTTTTCCTTAAAGAAATCATGCCTTTATAGATTTATCTGTCTTAAACGGAGGTAAAATTGGTAAAATTAGATATTAATGCCATAGTGTGCCTGCCACCAACTCACCATATTCTACCACCATAGACCATTGTGCTCCCTTCCGTATTTGTTCTTTCTTCTAAGATATCACTTATATTTGAAGAGTTTTGTCCAAGAGTTAAACTCATTTAATCTGTACTTTATATTATGGGGGTACCAAAATGTGAAAAAGTGGTGCGTGCATGTATGCAAAAGATACCCTTGGAGAATGAAACTGCTGTTTCTAAATTTCATTTCATAGTGTGACAAACTTAGAACCATGAGACATTTAATTTAATTTTCTTGTCCTTGTTTTAAAAGGTTAATGTCTGATAAAGGGCTTATATGCTTATATTTACATTAAATGTTATGTTTTCAGAGTACCACTGTCTAAATCATTATGAACAAAATTATAATTTGGCAAAATTTTCACTTCATTTTCAAAAGCCTTTTTCTCTTTCCTCTTCTCCTATTCTTGCTTTTTGCATCTTACTGTTATTCCTGTCATCACCACTACCACCACCACCACCACCACCATCATCATCATCACCATCTTCGTTGCTATTTTGATGCAGAAGTTTTAATCAAAAGCATGTGAACTTTTTAAAGAATTCCTAGCATGGTGATATTCAGTTGCCAACTTAAATAAAATTAAAATAAGCTTAAAATAAAATAAGTCATATGATTTGTAGTGAGTCCACAACAACGACTTGGAAGTATTTGTGCATCTTGTTTGTTCTTCATGTCGTCAACATAGAGGGACTATTGATAGTGGTCTCTGCAGGCATAGAACTCACTGCTAAGGAAATGGTGAAAATGAGTCAATGAATTTAGCAAGTGTAATACAGTTTTATTCATGGAGATATAGTCTGCCATTTGTTATCTTATTATGCCCCCAATACTCTCAATACATTATGATATAAAATGAATAAACTTCCAAAAACTAGATAGAGCACTTTACTTTTAGATAAGTAACACTAACACCTATTTCCAAGGCATAGTTAATTAAAACTTTTCTGAATTAAAAGTATCTAATGAATTTGGAAATATTCAGAAATATTTTATCACTCTCCCATTAATGGCAGTTTTTGAGTTTGAACTTACTTTCATTGTTTTTCATAAAATATAAAATTAAAGACCGAAGGGAACAATGCCATATATGCGGTTATGGCACTTACCCACTACCATTTACCCTCTCTTTTATTATAACAAAAAGACTATCTGTTATGATAGAATACCTCATTCTCAACAAGTAGTATGACTGTGAATGTGCAAAAAAAATTTTTTTAGAGTTTAACTTTTCAATATTATTGGATAATGTATCATTCTCTTCAAACTTGCTTTTTCTTTTAAACAGGTTACTTGAGATTCAGATTTTTTAACAGTTGTCTCCACTCAGCCATTATACCTGTATATCAGAGCATAATGAACTCAAAAATTTAGTGCTAGTTTACTGTGAGTCATAATATAAAATGTACAGAACAGAAATATATATTTATAGTTTATAAACCAAGAAGCAATGACGTAAATGAAGTTACAGGACCAAAAAATCCTGTTTTCTTTTAAAAGAACTTGATGATTTTATTCTATTTCATAGTTTTTGGGAACATTTTATGTCACTGCCTCTAAAATGTTTTCCTAATTGTGCCATTTTATGAAGTTGGATGTAAAGGAGCCAGCCAAGAAGAAATTAATTGTATTGTTATTTCTTTATGGAATATTTAAATGTCAGACAGTCCCAAGAAACATGCAAGAATTTCATAAAATTAGTGATGCAAAAATTATACAACCAAAAATTCCATTAAACTCTCAAAGTCAGAGAAAGGTATATAAAAACAGTGTTCTAAAGAGATAAAAGAACATAAAGACTATTCAAAGTAACATAATAAAGTACCAACTTTTTCATGTTTTCTAGTATTACCTGTGAATAAGTCATAGAGTGGTGAAGTTTAGAGTAATTTTTATGTTTCCTGTGAATCTTAGGAATAATTAATAAAATCAGGAAAATTAAAATTGCTCAGAAGAAAAAAGATAATTGAACTGAGATTCATTACCTTCTTTGGACTTCTAAATATGCCACCAGCTTTAATATTATAGCAAAAGTGGAGAAGTCTTTATTTAGGCAAAATCCTACATGCTATGTTTTATATTAAATTAGATAATCAGCACAGATACTTATTAAACAAATATTAAAATCAGAAATAATGACAGTAATATTTGTTATCATGATTCCTAATATGTTATAATATTCACTGTAATAGAATTTATTATGTAGCACATATAAATTGAATCGGAAATCTTCATGTAAGACCTCACCATGGTCATACAAAGTATAATTCAAATGTTAAAAATGAAACCAAGTCTTAGTGATATTAAGTAACATTTCCCATATGTCATGTTGCTATTGTGTGGAAATGTGTCATGGTTACAGATTGTCTATAAAAAATACCTGTATACATAACATAACGTGCACATATACCCATAAAATACATATGACATCTTAATGTCACTAATATGGTTTTAGTATTAATTACTTATCTTGCAACCTAATATGTGTCTGAAACCATGAGCCACAAATAACATTAGATCAAAATCTGCCTCAAAGTTCTTTTTTGCTGTTTTAGACTTCTTTTCATACATTGATGAATATCAGATTGATCGCTTACAATTTCAGAGCTGAAATGACCCTGTTTACAATTTCTAGTGTATAAATTTCCAGTCATTTAAAGTCTAGCAAAAAATATAAATAAATAAAGGACAGGTTACAAAACTCTATTTGTACTGTCTTATTACTGCTCCCAGCTCCCTCTAGACAATTTTAGTAATTCTGTGACACTGTTGTGTCACTGTCCTGCAGTGTAGACAGATTCATCTTATACCTAATGTAATTCAGATTTGGCAGAATTGCTGAAGGGATAAGAGATTTAATAGAATTGCAGGCTCTGTATGTAAGAAGAGAAGAGCCAGCAGTCTGTTGAAGATAGCCCCATTATTTCGAAAACCTTTACATTCTGTGTTGCATTTCTAAATTCTGTAAATAATCTCACTATGATTAAAATAGTCTTCAACTTTCTGGAATTACATTGATCAGTTTTCACTTACTGGAGGGTTACAGTGAAGCAATGACTTTAAATTCTTAGAGCCCAAATCCGCGATATGAACCTGCTAATGTTTACTTTTATCTAGCAGGAAGTAGGCAGGAAAAAAGATGCATAAAGTATGAAGCACACCTATTTGTAATAATACAATCAAAAGGCTTAAGATAGTTTGATCTATGAATGCTATTCCTTTTAATAAAATGATGCTTTTGTTCATGGTCAAATTCCAGATGGATCAATCAGCAGACAATTTCTTGGAGTGAGAACCTGAAAATATTACTAAGTGACTTGCTAAAAAACTCTTTATTTCCATGGAATGTTCTGGTTTGACATTCAAAATAGAATGTAAGGACTACTTAAGACATCACTTTCTTCAATGTATTTATTTCCAAGTAGCAAGTAAACTCTTTTCCCTTTGACTAATAGATGGACTTTCTGAACTTAAACTATATTGTTGTTCTTGGTGAACATTTTTCAAGTTCTCCCATCATATTATACTTGAAGAGGCACAGGCTTATTAAAAACCTAAACTGTAGATTGTTATAACCCTTACATTCCATTTACCCCTAATGCTTCTGTTCTATGAATAGCCTGTTAGTTTAATATTGCTTTTCACTTATATTGCACTAATATATTGGATTTCACAATTTGTTTTTAATGTTCCTGCAGCCTATTGCTAAAATTGGAAGGTTTCAGGATTTTGATAATTATATCCTACATGGAGTAGGGTAATTTTAAAAAGCACCTCTTTACAAGCTCTTTTGTAGAGGAATATAGAAATATAAGTATGACATCCATCAACTATATGAAAGCATTTAGGAAATAATTATATTGATACTGAATTAGTTATAGATTCATGCATCAGCACATTTATAGCTATTATCTTGAAAAAACAAGCCATAAAAAGTAAAGAAGAAAAGGAGCTTGTTTTATTGGATTTGAAATAGGAAAGATGAATGAAATCTTACACTTAATACATATAATTCATTATTATTCCACCAATGACTATGTGTCTTTTTTTCAAAATAAATATTCACTGGGGATATATTTTCCAAAGTTTGTCTTAATATGTGTTGTTGTAGCAGAATAAGAGGTAGGGCCACAAGCTTTTATTCACTTTAATTAGATGAATTAACTTTAGAATTGCTAGATTGTGTGTATTTTTGGATTATTTGGAAGCAGAGAAATGTTTCAATTATTTCATTTAATTTATTTTATTTACTATGATAAGATTTTAGTTTTGAGAAAACTTCTATAAAAGGAATTTTAATATGTATTCTTCACAGTGCAATTTATGAGACACTAGTATTCAGTTTAAAATCACTTACTGCTTTCGTTTTGTCCTTTTAATAGCCAGCGATCAAGGAAAATGCTGATCTTTCTGTTATTTAACTTAGATTTTTCATCTATCTACTATCTATTTTAAAAAGTTTATGGTTAGAGAATATAAACATTTATTTTAATTTACTCTCTTATTCTAGGAAACAGTTAAGTCTAATATACTTTTGGGGGTGGAGTAAGGTATAGTCTGCCAATTTATCATGCTGAAAACAGTATGATATTAGCTTTGTCCTATTTTATCCCCCTCTTTCCCCCTAAAGACACTTGTCAAGGTTTTTCCATTAATTACATCATCCTATTCATTATAATTGTCAACACCATCATCATCAACACCATAATAAATACAGCACTAAAGTTTATTCAGAGCAGTTAATGTCCTAGGCAACAATCTTCCTGTTATTTTTGGGACTATTTCTATTCGCTTTCTTTGTATTTGGGAAGTTTATATCTTTCTTGATTTGATAAAGCAAGAGGATATCAAGCTTGTAAAGTAAAACAAATGAAATTAAATGACCTTCAATTTTATATAGGCAAAATTAAGTTTCCTTTCTAAGCAAAATGATTTAATAATAAACATCTTTAGATTATTTTCCTTAGATATTTCCTTTGTCTTTTGATTTCTTCCCATTCTGGATAATTATTTCTGTTATTTCTTTATGTAAATTCTTTATGTATCAATTTACTTATAGTGTATAGAATAACTTAAATTTATAGAGTCAGGATATATATATTTAAAATTATAAATATATATAATTTATAAATTATAAATATATATAGCCTTTCTCTCTCAATGTATATAGGTATATATACACTCTATACCTAATTGCTCCATACCAAATTACTTAAGAGAACTTTCATACACCATTCCTTTCAATTAATTTGTCCTTTTGAATCCTTGCAAGAGTAGGAGCATATGGAGACTGTGAAACACAGAATTTTTTTAAGATCACTGACTCAGGCATCAAGTTAACTAGTCAATTTATACATGTTTCTCTATACATTTTCAACTTTTTTAAGTTACTGAAAGAGTTATCACTCCTTAGATGAAGAATTCATGACTCTGTGAAACAGTTTCTCAAAGCATCCAAGGCAGTCTGTTTGAAATGCAAATTATTTCTAGGTACCCAACTGCTGAACTAAAGCTGGAAGGGGGGCCAACAATAAAATTTATAACAAGTCCTTCAGGTAAGTAAACACAGGTGATATCATTTGGGGAGGTGACTTGCAAGAGTTTTTATTTACTTATTTTATTTTTTTGCTTTGTTTTGTTTTCCTACATTGCAATTCAGTGAAGTAGATTTTTTTAAATCTATATATTGATAAATCATTTGGTTATCTTTAATGATGGTTATACTCTTTTAGGTGTATTGGCTAAAAGCAGGCTCTTGCTTTCATTACATTTATAATTCAGGTAGTGGGTCATTGCTCTGCTTTCCTAGTTGAATAGTCTAGGACTGTCTCATTGCCATTCAGTGGGGTATTTTTGGGATCACAGCCTTAGAAGCAGTTTATACTTGAAAACAGATAAGTTCAGGATGGTGAACTTGCATGTGAAAGGCAGAGAAACCAAATAAAGTGTCCTATAAAGACAAACTCATAAACTAGTCATTGAAAGTTGACTACAGAAACGAGGCATTCCAAGGTAAAGGGAAAAGGAACATTGAGGAGAGCAAAGTGGGAAAGCACATGAGACTACGATGATGAACTGTGGGTACTTTGGTGGCAGGAGTGCTATGGTAACATCACCCTAAGGCAGAGCAGGATTCTATACTTAAGATATAAATAAGGATGTAAGCCAACATTACCTCAAAAATTAAAAAGAAAAATAAAACACAAAAGCTGCTAATGTGAAATTAATTTTGCTATTGAAAAATTTGGTTTCAACACAGAAAATGATTCTGTTCTAGAATGTAAATTATATAAAATTAAGAAAGATCATGGTAAGTTCAAAGTCTTGTGTTACCAGGCTGGTAAGGCTTGAGCCTCCCTCTGCTTACTCTCAGTCCATAGGTCTGTGTACCTGTGATAAGCTTTTGCTCCCATATTTAGAATTTTAGTTATAATTTAGTGTATTTCAGTCAATGATGGTTTTGCCCTGACTTCAATAATGAGCTTTTTACTTTTCCTCCCGAGAAGAGCACACTGTCAGTGGCAAATCCTCCCTCTCACTCCATAGACAATGTATTTTCTATTTTGTTTTTAGGGAGAATGGATTTAACAAATTTAAGTGTTGCAACTATTAACATTCCTCTGGTAATAAATTGATGTTTGTTTCAGTGTAAAACTGATTCCTTCTGATATTTTAATTTACTCTTGTGTCACTAAGATTCATAATTTAAATTTCCAAGTGACTCTTCTGAAAAGTAGATAGCTTACTAAGTCACTGTCATGTTCAAAGAAGTGGCGCTTCACAGTGGTAACTGGAACAGAGGAATAATTTAGTGAAAGATTAACACATCATGAAAAAAGAAAACCTACATTAAAATTTACATAAAATATTCAATACATTTTGTTGCATTTGACCCAGATTAGAGGGATACAAGTAATGAAGAAGGTGAACCGCTCTTGAATCTAGCTAGTGATCTCATTTCCAAATTGTTGATGAGCAATCTTTAGAGGCAAAACTATTATCATTTTTTTTATTTTTTTTGCAATTTCCCATTATTCATTTCCTTGTACATCAAAAAAGTTATGCTAAATCATATATGTAATAAAATTTTGTTGTTGATAAAATAATGTAACCTCTAGAGATAAGTTATAATCCTTTAAGTGTGGGGAGCTTATAGGACATCTGCCAAAGAACAAAATTATCATAGCTTCACAAATATTTACTTTAAATTGGTACATAGTTGTCCCTTGATCTCATTAGTTGGCAACAAAATAAATCACAGGTCCTTCAATATCCAAAGTATAAAGAGCCCATGTTTGTATTTGCCCAGATTATCACAAAGTGCCTTTTCTCCCACTCCACCACCCCCTGAATGTCATGGCCTTACATTCTCAGGGTGTTTTAACCATGTCCAAGAAGCCTGTCCTAGTGATGAAGTCAGCATTTCCACATGACTGGGGTACAAAGTATCTTCCAGGAGTCCTAGATGCAACACCAAATGCCCCCATCCACTGCTGAAGAATGACTGTAACCAAACAGACCTTCAATTTGCCCTTTTCCATCTTAGTAGCTGCCATAGATCTGCTGTAATAGTATTACTCTCAGAGATCACAGATCTCTACTGGTTTTGCAAGCTCTGATGGTTACCCATCCCTAGGGAGCCCCTTCCAATCTGTACTGGTTATATCACTAACCTTGAAAGTTACAACTCATGCTATTCTTTCAACTCCTCAAAATGCAGATTGAAAATAGCAATCCCACCTGATGCTAAGATTCTCATTTCCTTCTGATTTCCTATGTCTTATTATACTTGGGTCACCATCCATATGGAAAACTTTGTCATCTAATATTACTTGGGCTACCCCAAGATACTAGATATATTTAAATAATGTTGACTGTCAAATGGAAAGGAAGTGGGTAAGGATCATTTCACTCTTATTGGTACAGACTAAAACAACTTTAGTACCAATTCTAAATTCTAACAGTTTCCTAGGAAAGGGTGCTAAATAATTTACATACTAGACAGTAACATGTAAGCCTTGTCTTTGCTGGACCAAACTCGATCTGTTATAGTATAGTTACACTTTCTCTACTAATCTTAAGTGAAACTAAATGTGGGTTTGCCTTAAATAACTAAAAAGTCAGTGTTCATAGAACTAATGGAGAGTCTGCTTAAGGGTATAAAGAGAGATCTCCCCTGCATCCAAATAGCCATTTTCGTTTTTCAACAACTTTAATGTTTCTTCCCTTGGGTAGGTTCTAACATAGTGAAGAGGTTCAGGGAAACATCTGAACACTGACCACATACTTACAAATAGTTTTAATGATCAGTGATTTTTGAAGCCATTTTTCCCCCTGTTGCATTAGACAATGTGGCTGGAAAATCACCAGTTTCACATAGCTTAATATAGATTTTTCTCTAAAAAAATCTCAAAACTTAGTAAGAGTTGAGGTTTTAGAATTAGAGGATAAGGATCTGACTGCAAAATTTCTGCAATGTGTTGATTTGTATCCTCCTACTCAAGTCAAATTCCTTAAGCCTTGGTTTCTTCTTAGCATCAGTTATCACTTGTGAATTTTGGATGAAAGATAAGTATAAAATATTCAGCATGTGCATGGCACAAATAGACTTTGAAATTATTATCTTTTATGTTTGGAAATTTCATTTTGCTTTAATATCCTATTTGATGATGCTTTAATAAAACAGTAGCAAAGATATATCATCCAGTAGTCAAACGTTTCCAAACTAAGCAATAAAATCCTTAAATCCTCTT
Source organism: Uropsilus gracilis (assembly GCA_004024945.1). Taxonomy (NCBI): domain Eukaryota; kingdom Metazoa; phylum Chordata; class Mammalia; order Eulipotyphla; family Talpidae; genus Uropsilus; species Uropsilus gracilis. Next base: position 29,472 of record PVHY01004870.1, read on the forward strand.
CTGAGTAGGATTCTATACTCGTCTACCTGAACTTTATTTTAAAAAGTTTTTTATGTGTCTCTTTGTCACAATATCTAACAAAACTTTATATAGCAATATACCTGCTTTCCTTCTTTATTGTTCCACATTTAATGTTTCCATTATGATTTCCAACTTTTGGAGCTCAGCAGAAAAAAAGGGTCACTGTTTCTTCAAACCTTACTTATCGTCATGAGTACCATTATCAGAAGTGAAACATTTTCAATCTGACACTGAAGAACAAAATAAATAGCATGTCTGGTTTTAAAATGTCATGCTGAAGATGTTCCAAAATCTCTGCTATATCCTAGTTCCATAATTTACCTGTCAACAACCCTATTTATTTGGGAATTGTTTTTATGGGTTATTGTCTATACTCATACATAGATAATAGGGCCAAACACATTCATCTTGGATAAACAGAACTGCAAATAATATACAATTTTAAATATAATATGATAAATATCCCAGAGAATCAACTTCCCATTTTTGGTGAACTCAACAGAAAATGCATGGACTGCTTTTGTATGAATGTATTGAAGACCCTGCTACAGTGCATCTTAGCAGAATAGATGCTGTTGTTAAACCATTTTAGATTGACAGAAATGTCATGTAATGCTGTGGTAAAGGCTGCAACAGAAATTTAGTGACTTTCTCAGAGTGTCATATGGACTTTTATGCCAAAGGGTTTAATGATGTATCCAGGGTCTCTCCAGAACTATCATATGTGGCAACTGATGAATGAAGTTAGTTCAATTCAATCAGTAAGCATCTTAATCCACTTGTTGTTAAATTATGGATTAACTGATTATAAACATGGGAGTTTACAATCTTGCTGGCTACAAAGTAGTATTAATGCTTTAATATCTGGAAAATGTCTGCAGAGTCTGCTACCTCTTGGAGAACACAAAGCTTCGTTATAAAGGACAGACGATACACTAATAATAATGATAATGATAATAATAATAATAATAAAGCAGTGATAATAATTATAGCAAATATAAGAGTTCTGCTCCAGTCTCTTTAGAGACTTTTTAAAAATAAATGAGGAAATCAAGAAAACAAAATTGTATGAATACAATTTCCAAAATTCCCTTTAGAAATTATATTGTTACTATGAGTTGCCTATCACTTTAGTTTGGATATTAAAATGATGAAATACGGGCCTTTTAAACTATTACTGGATTTTGGACTCTCATTTGTTATATAAATACAGCTTTTAAATTTCTCTAAATTAGATCACAGCTCTGAAAAGAAAAACTGGCATTTTTAAAAATAGGGGATATTACTACATATAACACTTATAAGAATATTTAATGATGTAAATAGTAGTTTGGCAACAGTGAGGACAAGAAAACTTAGTTAAAACAATAAATTAAGTGTTTTAAATCATTACACTAATTTATAGTTCTTTTCTTGGATCTCCTATATATTTTTTTCTGAATTAGAACTTAATTAAAATAAATTATTAAATTTAATCATTTGCAGAAAAGTTTCTAAAATGTGTCTACTCAGACATATAGAAAATATCTAACTGAAAAATACAGCTCACCAATTTAGAGCTAATTAACACTAATTCAGTGATTTGTTTCATTTTTCACACTATGTGTGATGCATCATGTTATTTCACAAAGAGAAAATTAGTCTGTACTGACTTCACTCTGTGCATGACTGTTGCATTGCTTAGTTTAGCCACCAAGGAGAGTAGCCCAGGGAGGTAGCTTTGCTTAGAAGTTCATTATCAGAATGTAGGCTAGAAGATTTACAGACTGATAATATGACTGACATAGATGATATTTAATATCCCTTCTAATCCCCATCCTCTCATTCCTAGCTTTCTAAGCTGTTTATATATATATATATATATAATATATATATATACACACACATATACACAATATATAGTTATAAACAATCAGTTTTAAATATGCCAATGAAAATTTTTTATGTTAATAAAAGATGATTTTTATTATCTCGTTGATGATTTTTAGAATTTTAGAATATGCTTTTATATTAACCTGGTAACTGTGCTGATAATACAATTTTTAATGTGTCTTTTCTGTGAAATGGTTATTTCATTCAAACTAAGAAACTCTTCTGCTTGATTTTTCCTAGAAAGATTATGATTGTCATCAGGTAAATATTAATGAATGAAACATACACACAAAATGTTTATCTACCACCTTTTAGGCACAAACTTCATTTAAGGCATACAATGTCTAAAATATTATCTTCAACTTCAAGAGGCTTAAATAACAAAGAATAAGTAAAGTTTAAAGTAAATTTCCCATCTGTCTAGGGAAGTAAAGGATGTCTCTGTAGAAAAGATAGGAATTAGATTGAAATTAAACAAATACACAGTATTTGCTGGACAGAAAATTACCTAAGAATAGAATCAGAATATGCTGAAGGCATAAAGGCAAGACAAAGTTTTTCACTTTCATAAAGATTTAGGAGTCCTGCCTAGGGCTTATGAGTGAAATTAGCAAGAGTTATATTGGTTCTCTTTTTTCCCTTTTTCCTACCCTTATTTACCTCCCTCTCCTCCTCCCTCCGTACCTCCCTTCCTCTTGTGTTCTTACCATCCTTTTGCTTATGTTGGACCCCCTTTTTCATTTAATTGCTCCCAATTGCCCTTCTCATTCAGGGGACTAATAGATGACTGGTACTCTCAATGCCCACTTCTTCCCATCACCATTGTACTTCATATTATTTTAATTTAATTTAATTTTATTTTATTTTCACTATCAAAATCTACAAGCTTTAATTGAAGACCATTTTTGAAATAAGTATGTTTTAAGGGAGAAGGTATCTAGCTTTCTAATATGATAAATCATTCCTCATAACTAAAGACTTGTTAAGTAAGAAATTTTGGTAAGTGGTTTTTGAAAAATAAATGTCTGCTTGTGGTGACTTTCAGGTTTCTACTTATTTCTCCAGGCCCAGGAAAGATCAGGTGACAAGGTATTTGTATATTTCTCAAGGCTTGAAGGTATATATTTCTCAAGGCTTGAAATTGGTGACTAAGTAACAATCTCAATAATCACTATAGCTCTAAACTCTAAATAGATGTATAATTATACACATATACATTCTGCTGCTAAATTTAATTTGTTTTGTCACTGAATATAAAATAAAAATCACTAATTTGTATTTTGTTTCAAAAGTTCTAACACATCTGGGCATCTATGAGTAATTTTTTTCTGAAATAAATTTAGTATGTTTCTTAGTATAGATGATAACTTATTCCGATAACAAACTGTAAGGAGGAAAAAAAGGCAAATAAAACCTATGCTCATTTTAAGGCAGCCAGCATATATTTTAGCATTACCAAATGAAAACTATAAAATATTCTGTCTAAATAAAGGAAAAGAAAATTATAATTTGAACAAACCAATTGTGTCCTGCATATGGAAAGTAATTACCATGCTTATGTTTAAGTTATTGTTTATTAGTTTATTTCTTATTCCAAAAGGCACTCTTTCAAGAAAACTCTAGGGAAGAGTGGTAGGTAGATGAATGGAATTGGATGTTGTTAATGGTTGTTTAACTGTTTGAAGGTTTGATGAGCTCAGGTTGAAATATTTATATTTACTGGAGAAAAAGCCATTAATTCATCCTGTACAAATAGCTTAAAATCAATAGCCATGTGTATCCTGTGGTCAACATTGATGGAAGTGGAAAGCTTTTAATATGTATAATGGTTGACAATTACAATTGAATTTCTTGTTCTTTATTGCCCTAGTCCATAGGAATATAGATTCTTAAAACAATGTAAATCATTATATCTTGGAATTAATATCCTATTTTTGTTGTACATATAAAATTGAATATAATAGATAATCCAAAACTGGCATCTCTTTGCAAGGTTGAATAGCCTTTAACAATTTTAACAAGTTTGCTGGAAATAAATATATTTTTTCTAAATATATGAGTAGATGGTCCACATTTTTTATTTCAACATATCAAATATGAAGTATGGTAGAAAACTTATTTGTATCTCTAAATGAAAACTGTAGGTATTAGTTCACTATAATATAATTATACAGCTTTATATTATTTGTTAGAGAATGAACTGAAAATTTTTACTATATATTTTTATATGCCTAAGGTATAATATTTTTCTGCTAAGTCTATATGATATCTAAATATATTCAAAATTGATGTTTTACAAATGCAAATGAAAGTTCAAAACTGAAATGCTTGCTGAGTAATCATTGACCTGAGTTTCAACAAGACCCATCCTGTAAAAGGAAACATTCAAATGAAAAACGAAAGTTGTTCTACTTTAGGAAAAGGTTTAGATCCATTTATATAATCTCAGCATTGCTTACTTACTTTCTTAAATGATTTCATCCATTTTGTAGTCATGGTTGTGCATTAGAGTGATCTGTGCCTACTGCATTCTCACATTTAAACTCATTTGTGGTTGGATAGTGGAAAAACAAATCCAGTTTAAAAATCTTTTACTAAGGAAATAACTATACACTAGCATTTTCTTCTCAAGTCATAAAAGATTTAACTATGTTACAGTTGAGTTCATTATACCAACATACCATTTTATTTGGGTAATTAGCAGAAAGAATATTGCAGAATAATAATATATTTTACCTTGAAAAACAGGAGATTAGAGTAACTTTTAAAACATCATCATTATATTTTAGACTTCAGGTTCAACTTTTCATCTAAAAAAGAAGAAATCTGTGTTTTAATCTGGAAGAGTCTGAAGCTTGCTTACATGCTTATTTAAATTATAAAAAGTTAGAGTAGACAAGGAGTTTAGGAATCCCCAAATCCAAACCACCAATTTTAGATGAATTGTTAGAAGGTGAAAAAGAAGAAAACATTTGCCAAAAACTGTACAGTTCTTTTAAGGTTTACAGTTTCAAACCTGAAATGAGGTTTCTAGTAGTTTTTCTATCATATAATGTTTGAAATTTTAAGTCATACCAAGAAAATTTTCTAAATTAAAAATCTGGGTTTGTTACTTTAAAATTTGAAATAATAAATCTGAGGTCATGTTGGCTTTCTAATGATTATGAAATTATGACTTTATGATGTTGATATTTCCTTAGTGGAGTTTTAAATAGTTCATATCTACTAATTACTGCAATTCCTCTGTTTATATATTCTGATGGCTATCAACAACCCTGAACTAGACACCAAGTTTAGAGTTTCCAGCTCTTTCTATTTAGTGATTGAATGACCTCCCAGCAACGCAGCTGTTCCCAGGATCTTTGTTATCTCACATAGGAATTAATTTCATTGGGCAGTGTGTCTTAAAAGTTCATGCAGTATAGTAATACACACTGTCCTGTCATGTTTGGCATTTTTAACACTACTCTGAGTGACATGCACCAATCTCCCTTAATCCTTACATATCATCCCAATGTTGAATAAACATTTCACCCCAAATGTTGAATAAACAATACCCCTTCTCTCTGATCTCTCTTTGGTTTTCTTCTTTCCCCCCTCATTCTTCATGATTTTTATCTTTGGTCCCTCTTTCATCTTCATTTTCACACTTGAGATTTACAATTTCAGGCTACCCTGAAAGAAGTTAGACTACTTAGCTAAGCTAATTTGAATACAAGTGTCAGACTTAAAATACCTGTGCTTTATGGAAACTTAAAGTTCTTTGGGATAAACGGGGCTTGGTGGAATTTGTTCATTATAGAATCATGCAACCAATTAAACACTAAAATGAAATCAAACCACTAAGCCAAGTGAACAAAAATACCCTGAAAGGTGCATATCGATTTCACTAGGGTTAGCATGGGAATAGAAGGCGATTTACATAGTTAAATTAGCACTTTCACTTATGTAGATAATTTTTGTTGAGATTCTATTTGTGCAGCTGTGTTGGAAGTGACTTGAATTGCCATCCCTACTTATAATGGCCTTGCTGACACATCACTAGCAATAAGACTTTTAAATTGCATAAGACAAATATTTTATACTTTCTGAAATCATGATTAGACAGTAAATATTTGAAGTACATTTGATGTTTTAGCAAATGGAGTATGGACTACAGATTATTTTTTATATCTGCAAAGCATCAAATATATCTCTCTAAATTTGCTAGGATGGATTATAAAATATTTCTCTCTTAAAAGACATTATGAAGTTACTAGGCATCTGGACCATAGCCACATGATTGAAAACAACTATAAGCTGAAAGCAGTTGTCTACTAAATATAACCAAATTCTCCATTAAAATCAAAAATCATGTTGATGAACAACTTTGCTTTTGATGTCTGTATTTTCAGGACACTCCTAGATTTCCTGAATTCACACATTAGCTCTACTTTTTTGAGCAAAAATATTTAGAACCTTAGGTCTCTGGAAGCTAGAAGTGATCATATCCATGAAGCTAACAGCAAATATGGAGACCCTGTGGTAAGATGAACATACTGACCTCAGAATGAAGTACCTGGGTCCTGGCATGGGTAATATTTGTTTGGTATTAAAGTCTTAGAGGAGATTACTCCATTGTAAGCAGTCAAAACCTAATTTGGTCTTCTCACTCCTAAAATAGTTGATAATATAACTTTCATTTTTCTTGATTATCTTTTTTACTGTTTTTTTAAAAGAGACTTCTATATAAAGAGCCAAGAGAAAGCCAGAGGGAGGGCACAAGAACACACTTCCCCATTGTGACACCCCCATCAGACTAGAGCAATGACTTCAGAGCCCCAAAGCATGGTCCAAGATTATGGGAAGCTGAGCTGTAATAATAGACAAGATTCCATACTAATACTCACAGACAGATAACAGTATAACAGATAAACAGTATCCTGCTTGGAAAAGAGGGGAAAAACCCACAAACTCCATTTGAAATCCATTTTAATAAGATTAAAGCTCTAGCAAAAAGATTCCCCACTCAAACAGCTATGCTGCTGTAAGTGGGCTCATGTATTTCCAATGTGAACATACTTTTGGACTGTCTGGAAAATGTTTGTATGTTCACCGTAAACATGGAGTATGGTAGACTTACTTTTGGTTTTGTTTTTTTGTTTTTGTTTTTGCTTTTTTTCCATCACTATCCACTGCATGGACATTTTCCTCATGTTTTAAAGATAGGGAATTGCCGATTAGCCAGTTCCAAAGACCACATCTAATATATCAACTTGTGTGAAACCAAATGTAAGCGGAAGCAAGGAGTAAATAGGAAGGTATAAGGATCACTCTTTAGTTAATAAAAGTTCAGGGTTGTTTTCCTATTGGATTTTAATTTAGATGCTCAATAAAGTCCATTCTTAATTGGTACCTCTAGGTATTATAAAATTCATGACATGTTCTCTGTTGTTTGAAGAGATCTGTATGAGGAAAAGAGACCATTGCCTGCTGATGACTCTTTTACTTTGGCTTCATTTCACTGTTTAAAACTATCTATCTGCATTTCTGACTGGCTGTCTACCTATTAACCTATCTATCTGTGTAAGTATGTAGATATATCAATCATGCTTAATTCTTCAAAAGTCAAATGTACATTATAAAATACACAAATAAAAAATTAAGCCTTTTTTCACTCTCAAAATTTTCTACTAATTACTGTTAACTACTATTGAACACTAGTTTTGAACTTTAGAGAAAAAGACATGGAAATCCGGAAACATATAAATGCAGAATCATGTGCAATTTTATTTCCCTATTTGAATATTTGTGTATGGATTTATCTTTTCAATCAGTGTTGTGGTATGATGATGCTTCCATGTATGTGTCTGAAATTATTTAAATAAAAATAAAGATGCAGAGCTGGTATTATTTATTAACCAGAAATATGTCCCTCAGTTTCTGTAAATTCTGTAAAAGCAGAGCACCAAATATTTTTAATTTAATCATTCCTCTTCAATGAAGTTGGTTAACATTTTCTAGTATCTACAAGAATGAAATGTAACCAGTTCTTGAAAAACATTAACTTTGTGAGTGGTAACATTCTTTGTCTTCAATTACTGCCTTTGATTGTATTCTTACTCTGATACATCTTTCCCAATCTGGAAAAATATCTAAGGCAGATTTACAAATTCAGTACAACTTAAAATCAGTCATTTTTCCACTTTATCACTTATCCTTCCCATCAATTTACTATCTTGATTCATCAGCTTTCACTGTAAAGAGTCCATGACCTTGTGTTCTATTCCTTCATTGTTTCTATTTTCTCCTTACTCTTCTGTAATTCTTTTTTTTTTTGGGGGGGGGTCTCAATGTATTGGTGAGCAGAAACAAAGGAAAAGGGGTAAATCTATTATTCAATAGATGATTTAAAGTTCCCTCGTTGCCAAATATTGAAACTTATTTAGGTACCCTATTTTGTGTGGCTGATGTCCCCCTGTTGACTTTTTGATAGAGTATGTATCATTTCTTTGCAGAGTCTTGCAGTACTCTCCTCAGCAAAAATCAATCTTCATTGTAGGAAATCTGCTCAGGCTCAATCTCCTTTTCTTTTTCCTCCTTTATCCCACACGCCAACCAGTCAGTTACACCTGTCACCAACATGACTTATAAGATGCAGTAATATGTATCTGGTAATAAGATGCAAACCTTCTCTTCCTTGTGATTGCCTGATTTCTTTACAATATATTCCTTGGAGGTTTTCAGGAAGGAAGGGGTTGGGAAAGGTACAGCAAAAAGTAGCATTCCTAGCTTTGCTGTTCAGATATTCCACAATTTACTTGAATAGTCTCATTTGGTAATACTGTGGTGAAGATTGAGGGAACAAAGATGGATTGACTGCCATGGATGTAGAAAATATTGCTTTTACTGCTTTTAGAATATGAACTATTTTCTCCATGTCTTTATTTACTAACAGTGTCAGTCATAAAGTACTAGAAAGTCTCCATCAATATCCATTACATCAGCAGAATTGATGATTATTGACATTCGCAACATGGATGGAACTGGAAAGGATTATACTAAATGAACCAAACCAGAAGTAAAAAGACAAATTCTGAATGATATACTCATATAAGATATAGAGAAAATCAGAACACATGGGAAGTAACAAATCTAAATCAAAATAAATCCTAGAACCATAACTGCAAAATTGAAGCTACTAGGAAGGGGGAAGGACAAGTATCTATGATAAAGGATTATGATGTTTGGTGGAGTGGTAAATATATCTAAGGAGATATGAACCTATTCCCCTAAATCATGTGCAGTGTTGTAAACCAATGTTAACACAATAAAGATTTTTTTTTAAGGCAAATTTTCCTTACCCCTTCTAAGAATGTCATTAATGAAACGAGCAGAACACTCAAGGCATTTTATTTGTCACATTGTGTTCAATGCTCTTTTTGAAACAATTTCCACTAAATATTCTACTAAAGTAAAGCTTTAGAAATTATTTTCTTTTGTGTCAGATAGAAGCAGACTGAGTTGCAGAGAACTTATTGGGAGACATTGCCTCCAAGGGATGGAGGGAGAAAGACAGGACAGAGGAAAAAGCTAATGAGGCATCAGCTCCAAAAAGGAGCAGTGGAGCAAGCCTAGCCCTTCAGAGTTGAGAGAATCAAAGGACTGGAGCCTTTCTCTACATATATCAACTAGTTGGTAGTTGAGTTCTGTCTCCTGGAAAAGGATACAAGGCCACCAAGGCCAAGGGCAATGTCTGGTAAGCAACTCAGTCCTAACAGTCAGCAGCCTATATTCCCAGCAGTGGGGGTGACTGGGGGCTGCCATCTATAGAGAAGATTTAGAAAAGCACTAATGATATAATGCTATATCCAGACAGAAGCATATGAATTCACTCTAATACTCCATTAAAGTTTGGATCTATATTAGTCAAATATTCTAACTCCTGGTGCCCGGAACATATTATGAATATTTCAGTTTAAATAAGAGAAATTGCCTCAATTTCTCTACATGTATAATGAGAATTCTAATGTGTAACATTTAATATAATCATGTTATTTCCACTGTATATGAGTAGTAATATCAAAACTGAAGTGCACAAATTATTTTATTGTTAATATTGGAGAAGATTCCTAGAACTTTTATTTTGAGTTTTATCTTTTCTGATCTTGATGTAAATGAACTTTTACATCATGTATATTTGTGTGATTGTTAGTACATTGTCAGTACATGCAAATGATGCCTCATTTGCAATGTTAGTACAACATATCTATCATCCTGTACCTATAAACTAATCAATGAAGCCATCCAAGATTCCTAGACACATGGCTACAATGTGATAGGAAACAGAGGTAAAGCTATGAATTTTTCTCCAGTAGGATATTACAAAAATTAAACAGACAGGTATCAATTATAGAAAGATACAGTTCCAATGTCAAAGAAGTTAGAGAACATAAAAAATTATTTCACTGGGAATGGTAGTACAAAAAGAAAACTTCATATAACTGAAGAAACTCTTACAATTTTGGAAGCAATTGATGTGTATGAAATTATTCATGGATCAAAAGTTGCTAAGAGTCTAAAATCTTTTCTTGTTTCTAGAGAATCAACATATTGAAGAAATGACTTCAATTCTAAGAACTTAGCATATGAATAGAATTGGCAGAGGATTATTGTTTCCAAAGTATCAAATCTCCAAATATAAATTGCACTGCTTTAGCCCATCATTCTCTACATGCAGGAGAGAAAGAAACCATTTCACTGTATGCCCTTTCTTGCGTTAGCTTCCCAATAGGCAAGTAGTGCAAGGCCCATTTTTTTCTGCATTCCAGTGCAAAAACGTGCGCATACATTATCATTAACACTTTTTTAATTATATCTCTTCCGATTCAAAGCAGATATTATTTTCTCATTAAAATAAAGACAGCAATTAGAAACCTAGAGAAATGATGGGGTTATCTTAAATTTTTTTTCCTGGAATACTTCATTTAACAGGATCAGTATCAAAAAAAATCAACAGACTGAAATGTAATCAAATAGTCATTAAATTTCTTATTCACATAACTATATGTATATCCACGAGAGATAGAAATGAACATCCACATATAAAAGGAGATGATTGATGGATAGTCAGTGTAATCAGTGTAAATTAAGCAGGCTGTAGGATGTATACACATCTGTCTCATTAATATACACAATAATTTACATAGTCATTTTACATAACGAGTCTCTGAAAGTCATAGGTAATTCTATAATATACTGTCAATGAAACTTTAAAAAATAAATAAAAGCAAAAAAAATGTTAATGGTTTTTATAAACACAAGAGAAATTGAAAGGGAATTTCAGATAAAATTCACAGTGCAATTTTTATATTCTAGAGAACCTTGTAAACATTAGTAACAAATGTGTTATTAGAAATGATAAAATGTATTGCAATCAAAGTATACTCCAGAATTGAAAGATTCAGGTGGGGTAGACAACAACCAATATATATGAATGAATTCCATTGCTTTATGTTTTCTGTTGGTGTCTATAGAAGTTGAGAAACCCTATGATCCATTAGCAACAGAAATCTAAAGAAACAAAGTTGAGTTCAACTGGTCTCTGGAGATGGCAGTTTTCAGGAGTGCTGCCTGCAACTACTGAACCCTTAACATTTAGCATTTAAAAAATGTGTTAGAAACTGTGACCCTTCTCTCAAGTTTAATTCTAATTTTTATATCAAACGTCAAGTATGCTTTGAGGTTCAACTAAACTAAAAACAAAACTAGGCATTTTAATCCTTAACTTAAAGACTAGGGAAGACTTTTCTTTTTTTTTTTTTTTTTTGGTTTGTTTGATTTCGTTTGGTTTATGTTTGCTTGTTTTTAAATCTGGGAGACCAAATTAGACACAGGAACTAATTCAGTGTTTTGAAAGATTGCCCTGCATTTATACTTTTTCAGTGATATTAAGAATAAGATAGAGGAAATGGCTACCACTTGAGGAGCAGGCGGTTTGCCTTGCTTTGAACTCTTGAGATTGTCTATGAGATCTCCAGAGAGCTATGAGAGCATCACTCAACAATCCCTTTGCATTTTTGTGGGGTTACTGAGTTTGGTCAAAATTAAAACATTCCTTATTGTCCCATTAATGCTATGTTTAACACACACACACACAGAGAGAGAGAGAGAGAGAGAGAGAGAGAGAGAGAGAGAGAGAGAGAGAGAGAAGCAAAGAAAGGTATCTGATTCATTTTCTTAAGTGCTATGCCTCTAAAATGTATCTATTTCTTTACTGCCAAATAAAATAAAACATTTTTAAAATTAGTTTCAACTATAATTTTGATCACAAACCAGTAGGCTACTCACAACCTGTGGAACTTTAAATTTTCCAACATTCTGCCCATGATTATATGTGATGCATTTAGAACTCCACCAAGAATGCCTAATGTGTAGACCCATTTCTCCTAGTAAACAGTGCCTTTTATTTTCCTTGTAACTTTCTTGGCTAATGAAGTTTGCTGGCTGGATTTGTTCTGATCATCCTTAAATCCTTCCATGCTGACAGTTTTAATTAAAAGAAAAAATTCCAATCATTTCTCTAATGCCAGAGAAATGCTAAATACAAATCACTTCTATTCTGGATTTCAATGTTATCTACTCTGCTAAAGCCTTATGAAATAGTTTTGGCATGTATGGAGTTTTCAATAGATTACATAGTAAATGTGAAGAATGCTACTTTGTAAAAAGTATGTTATCCAGGACTTAAAGAAATAACAAATGTATTGCAGATTAGTATTGATACTTTGCTGTCTTATTTTCACTATGGATTTAAACCCCCACCAATTTTAAAATTGTGTCATGTTTTTCATGTTTTCCCTTAGCAACTTCACAAATTCTTTCTGTTGTTTGGAGAATTTTATATCTGATTCACAATTTTATGTCAGTTTCTGACATTTACTCTAAATCTTCATTGTAGAGAATAAAGTAAACTATGATTTTTAATTTTACAAACATATTCCTCATCTACCAAAAAATTGTTCTTGATAAATCTTAAAGTAATGATGGCCTCTTGATAGACTTTTGAGTATTTACATTTCAAATAGTATCTTAACATTACTATTCATCCCTCTTTATCCTTAATTTTTCTTTTCAATTTTCAGCTGTCCTCTTCACATTTATTTTTTTTACTTCAAATTATTAGTCTTTGACTTAAAACTTTGCAGATTAATTGAGAATGTTAATACCCAAGAAAAAGAAATATGTATTTCTGGACCAGAAAAGGAAGTAATGCTTTGACTTTAATGAAAGAAGCATAACAACAAATAAAGAAAGATGGAATATAGCTAACCAGGGAAGCAAATAAGTTAGTCCCATATGATCAAAACTTGCCCCCAAAGTAAAATGATAAATTGTGTCTTATTCTCAAGCCACAAGGAAAATAGACTCTAAAATTCTCTATGTAAACTCTGAGATTGCCCTGAACCAAGAACCTTTCACCACTATTTCCTTCCTTACAACTTGTTCTCATTTACTGTAAATACACATATTTAACAGAGGATTGTAATTAGAGATGCTTTGCAATTGCCCTTTACCCAGGCTATTTGGGATGTGCAAGTATTATTGAGAACCCTGTCCCCTACTGAGTCAGTGTACAAAGAAAGAAGCTACTATTGTCAGCCTTGCCACCGAGGGCAACAATAAGACTGAATAAATCCATTTTGCAAATAGAAAAGCTATGACCTAGAGGTCACCAAATTTTGGATTGTGATTTACCAAACCATGGTGATAATACACATTTAAATTAAGATCTAATGTCAAACCTACCCCCGCTTTGCCTGTAGCCATAGCCAATGTTTCATTCTATTCCATTTTGTTATTCATACTGGCATGTGAACAATTGCCCTCCTTGCTCCCCATGTATAAAGACATGTTTTTATCAGCTAACAAACTAAAGGGGTTTAGATACCTCTTTACTCAACAATAGGAAATTCTCGATATTCAAAGAAATATCTAGAACCCTTACTGCAGCTGGGTGCAGTGGCATGTACCTATAATCCCAGCTACCTGGGAGGCTGATACCAGGGTGATTTTTGTTAGGTGATTTATTTAATGCTCCCTGAAAGAGAGAATTTAATTAGTTATGGAATTAACTTTTATATAGATATTTACATCAATTAGAAAATGTTTCTGTTCTTTTTGAATCCAAGTATTTTTGTCTTTCATGATCTCTGATAACTGACAGTGCTCAAATATTATGCATGCTGAACAAATAATATGCCCATTCATTTTAAGATTTTTGCCCTTTAATCTCATTGAGTCTGTCCCTTCAACTTCACATTATGCATTCAGGCACAAGGGCAGAACAAATTCATTTTCATTCCACCCTCTGTTGTGTTGGAAAATCAAAATCAACTTTTATAATCTTCCCCTTTTTTCTAGACTACTAATTCTATGATTTCACATTTAATGTTAGGTTATTAATTACTACAAGCTAGATCATCATATAAAGAAATTAATAATCATAAATTAAATCACAGTTTTTAAAAAAAGAACTCTAAAAAATATGTTGAAAGGTCACCTTATTTATACATTACATGTTGATAGTGAATTTTATAGAGGATCCTACTGCCCTTGGTTTGACATCTGGGTTAATTGAAACAAAGCTGAATTTGCATTTCTGTGAAACGTGTAGAAGCCTACTACTCTTTTAATTCCTAAAATCATCTATACTATCTTGGCATTTGGATATATTCCCATTTAAGTTAAAGTATCAGCTCTTTGCACTCATATGTGTTGTGTCTTGCCCTATCAAATTTTTTATTTAGTAGTTTATCCAAAATGTCATTCACCTTTAATATAAGGAGTATGTTCTTTTAAGTGTGGTCTAATCCTACAAAACCAGATTCTACCTCAAATGGAGAAATTATAAAATTGTTTCATCTTTGAAAGTTTTTTAGAATCAAAAGATTGTTTTTTAATTTGAATAATGACATTTTACATTATCTTGTCAGAAGGATAAGATGCATCCTAAACCTATAGGACAATTCCCTTTACTTCTCACAGTATGTTTCAACTATGAAAATCACTCATTCTCTTCTCCATCTCTCTCAATATACTGAGAGCTTTGAAGGTGAATCACATGTTATCACTATATCTGAAGGTCCCAGTTCAATTTCTAGATTCACAAAGTTTATGAGAATAAACATTTAGACAGAATGGTGAGAATGTAACAAAAGTAGTTGACCATTTGATTTAAATGGTTTCATCATGATACCCAGTGAATACACAGAGCTACTATATCTACTTTACTCATTATTTGAGATAGAAAACTTGATGGAGCTGAGAAGATTTTGAGGGTGCTTGCAGCTTCACTAACAGCTAATACTTTCTCTTATAAAACATTACTGCTTTGTAAAGAAAGTGACAGATGAGGATATTAAAGGCAGCTTTAGCTTGGAAATAGATTTGTTGGCTCACTGATTTTTTTTTAGGTGATCTAAGTAAATCTTTCTTCCCCAAACTAGGTGAAGTTAGAGTCGCACAAACTCTTCCCAATACCCCTTGGAATAACTCCCAGTAATCGACCAATTTACTAAATAATCTGTAATTCTCTTGTGTTTCCAGGCATCTTGTGGACTCAAAGTCATATACAAGCAGTTAACTGTGTATGAAAATTAGTGTTTGCACCTACCAGAGTGCTAACACAAATTAGTGTGCAATAATGCAGTATTTCTTGGACATACTGAAAATTTCTCCACATAGTGAAGCATTTTCACAAAAAGTATTTTCACTGAAGTCACACAAACCTTGTTGATCTTGTGTTCCTTTTACCACTTTTTCATCTTTCCTTTCATTGATTGCCTTAAATTTTCTATGACTACTGTTTTCCTCAAAATACCCTTTCCTTACATAGTTGTCTTGCTGTTCTCACAAACTTTTTGATAAATAATTGTACTTAAAATTATACTTGTTAAAAATCATGGATAAAGCATTCCATTTATAAGAGACATAATTAACTGGAGGGACTTATTTAATATCTTTAATATTTGACTATCACTGTAATATAGTGCCCTAAAATCAGTGATTTTGCTTACATTACTTATATTTACAGGAAACATCACTGGTAGAGCTTTCCATATAACCTTTCCTCTATTTAGAACAAGCTAACCTGTAAATGATTCACGATGAGTATGTAGTCTAACAGTGGACTTTGGGGGCTCTTCCTACAAATGCTATAGTGCAGTAAATTGCTCAGAGCAAAGAACCAGAATGACTGCTCAGAAAATGTTCATATCTTCAAAACAAGTCATTTAATCTGATCATTATCCATATGGACTTAACATTTTAACAACAATTATTTGAAATGGAAACAAACAGGAAATGTTTATGAATGCATTTCACTTTTAAATGCTGACTTTAATATTTATTTCTGAGACAGGAAGTCTATATATTTTGGTAACTGAAGCTAACATAGACATCTCTTGATAGAATAATTTTATAAGCCCCATCTTAGTACCTCTAACAGAGAGTTAAGCATCTTACATAAAAACAGAGACATATTACACTGAAAAACTTCATAAATTTGGTTTAGCAGAATGCACAGAATGTCTTTTCACTTGTAAGGTGAAATATTTATTTGGAAAGAAAATAAAGCATTACACTTGAGGGTGGTCATTTCAAAATTAATGCTAACTATAAAATGTAAGTAAAATGACTAGCTGATTAAAAAGGATTTCATCTTTGTATTTTGAAATAAGTATACATTTCAGGAGATTGCAAACATAGTACAGGGATTACCTACATCCATCACCCAGTTTCCCACAGTGGTATAACATAGAAAATACAGTGCAATATAAAAATAAGAAAATGGCACAGTGTGTGTGTAACAACCACTGTAATCAAAACCCAAAATTACAAAATTCTCTCTTGAGCTACTCTTTTGCGGCCATACATCACCTCCCTATCATCACCATTCCTTCACTCCTTGTAGTCTTTAATTTGTTCTTCATTTCTAGATTATGAAATTTCTAGATTATGCAAATTTCTATGTTATGCAAATATTATTTGATATGTTCTCTTTGATTTTTTTTCCACTAAGCATAATGCTTTCCAGATCTACCCAAGTCATATGTATCAATAAGTTATTCTTTTTTATTGTTTTGCTTTACATAGCACAAATATACCATAGTTCAACCACTCACTCATTGAAGGACACTTAGGTTACCAATAGGATTGCTATGAGCAATCATATACAGGTTTTGTGTGTACAGTTATTTCTTTGATACAAAGACCCAGGACTATGATTACTGTGTATGCGGCAAAAAGATTTGTGTTTTAAAAGAAACTGCCAAACTACTTTTCAGCATAGTTGTACAATTTTGTATTTCCACCAGAGTGAGAGATCACGTTTGCTCAGAAATTTACTAGCATTTCTTAGGTTGTGATTTTGTGTTTTTAATTTTATTTGTATTAAGAGGTAGGCCTAAATATCTCACCATATTCTTAGTTTGTAGTTCCTGAATGTCTTAAGATCTTGAAAATCTGTTGATTGTGATTATCTTTATAACCTTTTTGCTAAAATGACTCCATGTTTATTTTATAATTTTCTAATTGTATGTACTGTTTTCTGTTGAGGGTTGTTTTTTATATATCCTAAATGTACATTCTCTTTCAGATATAAGGTTTGCAAATATACCCTACCACTCTGTAGCTTGTCTTTATTCTATTGTCATAGTCCTTCACAGAAGAATGTTCTCAATTCTGATGAAGTCCAATTTCTTTACAAAGTTTAGTAGTTCAAATGAAAGATGGGCATTACCAAAAATCTGAAATGACAGATAGAAACTAGAATTCTCATGAACTGCTTGTAAAAATATAGTATGTTTCAAACACCATGGAAAATAGTTCAGAATTTTTTTTAATGACACTCTCTATTAGCTATCAGTCCTAAGAACCTAAGTATTTGCCCAAGAGAAACTGAAAATTTGTTTTAAAAAATCTTGTACATAAATTTTAATATCTGCTTTATTTATAATTGTTAAGAAGCAGAAAATATTCCAAATAACCATCAATAGATTAATGGATAAATGTTTTGGATGCAATCCTAAAATATAATGCAATAAAAAGAACAAGCTAGTGACACAGGCAATAACATTAATTTCAAATCATTATGAGTTGAAAGAAGCCAAATACTGTAGATTCTATGATTCTAATAACATCAGGTTCTAAAAAAGTAAAAGCTACGTTATATTGATAAAATAAAAAAGATGATGAATCCTAGGCTGTTGGTGATTATTGAGATGCAATGTCTTAATTGATATGCTACTTGCATAAACCTTTACAATATTCTATTCAACTATCAATACAAATGTTTACTTAAAATATATTCATTTTATCATATATAAATTATCCTTAATTTAAAAGAAAGCAATACTTTTGCTGGCAAATATATCCTTTATGTTTTAAATTAATTTAGGTTTTTAAATTTGGAATTGAGTTCCCTTTATTTCAAGATTTTATTTAATTATGGGTTCTGATACTTTTTTTTCTTTAACAAATTTTTACCTCCTTCCTTATCTCTATTTTATCATTTGCAGCATTGATGTAGCTAATAGGGTATTTTTTTGTTACTTATGACACTCTTAATTATCTCATCATTTCTGAAGTTTTTTTTTTTCCTTAGTCTCCCTTGAGAATATCAGTTCTTGTTTCATGTCTTCCTATTGCCTATCCAACTAATTTGTGAGTTTTTCTATTTCTAATTGTTTTTTAAATTTTTGGAATGTTTTATTTTCTTAATTTCTTTTAGTTCATTTTGAAATATTGGAATTTAATTTTAATTTTAGGAGTCATTTTTGTGATGATTTTATTTATATTTCAAATAGAATTCCCAGGATTATTAGGGAGAGATTGTGTGGAGAAAACAGAGATGAAGCAAATAGCTTTCACTACACCTTTAATTCAAGGTGATTCACATCATAATATTACAATCGCTTGTGTAGCCAAGTCTCCATCTCTCTGATCTAAGTCTCATTCATGAAGCTTTCTCCCTGTAGTCTTGCATTTCAAGAGAGTGCTTTAATGTTTAGATAATGTACATTATACCTACAGGATTTTCTGGAATCTTATATATCCATTTCCTCTATTTCCCCATCTACCCACAGTGTTCATACTCTGCTCTATTTTCCATCATTTCTAGTTGTATTTGTTAAACACGAAGTTATATAATTCTAATTAGTTCTGTGATCCTGAAGGTAGAGTTGGCAAATTTAGAGGTCACATATAAACGATTGTGTAATAAAAACATTTTTTCCCATTTACACATGTCTCATTAAAAATTTTATTTACCACAGTAGGTAATCCTGCCAAGAATAAATATATACCACACAACTTTTTCACATACCCCACTGTTCCCCTTCCATATCAGATGGAGATAGATTATCAGTGTTTGTACCCACACAGGACTCCTCCAAATTTGTTAACCTTTCCAAGCCCAGGATTTTATTCAATGTAAAGCCCTTACTTTCTAGTGTTGAGTTTTATTTATGATTTAAGGTTCTGTGGCTATTGGGATTCATTAGAAATTCCTTTTAATTTCCTCTAACCTCCATTGTTCAGTTCACTAAGTGGTTTGGCTATAGCCACTGTATCTTTGGAGTTATACCATGTGATTTATTATCAATAAGTATGTTAAAATACTATATATTTCCTTTCCATATTTTGGTTGATATACTTGTTTCTAATGTATATTATAATGTAATAAAAAGAGCATAACTACATAGCAATAATAAGTTTGAAGTCCCAGAACCAATAACTTTTGAAATTGTTTTCTTGCTATTTTTATTGTGTATTGAAACACAATTATTTTGATATATTGATCATCTTTCGTTTTTGAACTCCTAATTAGATCTAATAATTTATTTGCCAATCCTTGTGTAAATGATCATGTCTTTTGTAAAAAGTGAAAGTTTAATCTTTTCTTCCCTACTTTTATTTATTTCTTATGTTCTCCTCTAATGCCTGGGATTTTATGATATAAAGGTGGATGATGGTGATAAAAAGGTCCTTACAAGCATTCTACTTACTTTCATTATGTGAATAATAATAGTACCTACTTGATACAATTGTTTAAGAGTTTTATGAAGCAGTCATGTAAAATTATTTAATCAATATTTAGCACATACTGAGCTGGTTATAAAAACAGCTATTTTATTTTAAATGCTGAAATAATTACATGCTAGCCACATAGAAGTATATAGTATATAGAAATAAAATTTATGAAGTACATGGAAATGAAATTATGAAGTAATCATAATTAGAATATATATATGAGCATATTGATAAATACCAATGTCACTCCAGGCTGCTCTACTGGGGAAGAAAATATGCTTAGAATAAAAAGTAAATATATAGTGACTTTATTAATGAATCTTGATTTTTATTTCATTTTCTTCAGAAATAAAAACTCAATTACATTTAAATATTTAAAACAATAACAAGACTATTGAACATAAGATATCATCACTTCTCTTAATGTGGAGAAAACTTGAGATTTCATAAGGAAGGTAGAAGCTAGAAGTAGGTGCAGGGACATAATATTTAGGAACAGTCTGTGTACACTATACTTTGAGGGCAGTTTTATTGAAAATATAGTATAGACTTTATTAAGGTACTATAATCACTTTGTATACTCTTTAAAATAGTCATAACTTGAGTGATTTTTTTAAATCTAACATAGATTTGTAACATTATAGAGTATTTCAGGTATTAATCCTGGCTTATAAATTATCACTTATAATTGAGTCCTGCTACTGCTTATTTCTTAGAGTGCCATTAGTATTTTGTTTCTGATTGTAGTATTTTTATTAAAGAAATTTATGAAAATTTTTTCCCTGAGCAAATTCAGAACACTTTCTCTTTACTATAACCTGTAGTGATTTTTCACACATAAGTCAGTTTCCCTGGCATACCGTCTCTGATACAGAGATTTAAATCCAAAATAGTTTATTGGAGTGCACTTCAAGGACAAAGTCAGGACTGCACAGATAAAAAATTGGAACTGCAATGCAGTTGCAGCACAGGAACCACTTGTTATTATGAACCTCTCTAATACCATATTACTCTCTCATGTATGTTCAAAATTGAGAAACTGATGAGTGATGAGTAACCATTTTTATTTCATCACAGATCTCGCATTGAATGTTTGCTGCCATAAAGAGTGAGGTATAATGTTGAATAAGGCGAATTCCTTTGACTCAGAGACAATTATTTGAGAATTAGTTATTCATTATTTTTTCCAGGTTAGTGACTAGAATCTTTTCAAACACGAACTTTGCTCACAAGATCAGTAGTACACACTGCAGTTCCACTATCACAACCGATCTTGGACAACCATTAATAAATGATTCTATCCTTTACTATCAATTATATTAATATTCTCTGGTTCATCAACTCTCTGTCAGGGTGACTGAACTTTGGAAATGATCCAGATATTTACCCTGAGGGGTCTAAGTCACTGTTAATCTGTCAGGCTTTGACTGCTTCTCCAATGTGCTGTCATACAGCCAGGGTAGGAAATGGACAAGAGATGTCCCAATTTCACCTGCTTATTAGTCTTCCTTGTCCCACAGTCAGGATCTGGTATCCTACCAGATGTATGACTCCTATTCCTCACTGCTAATATTTTGGATCAAAGAGACTAAACATGGATGACAGCCACAGCTTACATTTAGAATGACCCTTGCTTTATCTCTGAAGAGAAGGATGCCCCCCACATTTGTGGGGAAAGGAAACACAGAGCTCTACTTTCATTTTGGGGAATGGTGGTGAGCAAAACTACTCCTGTTTCCTTTACTCCATATCCAGAGCCCTGCATTTTATCTATTGGAGACACAACACTACTTGATAGTAAAATGGGGCATACACATCCTGGAATAAGACACCTAGTCTTGCAATCTGTCATTTCCAAGTTATACCTCATCTGTAAATTCAAAATTTTGATGTGTTTTCCAGGATGTCAGTTTCTAGATGCCACGGGAATGATAGCTCCCACCAGTATTTGTTGATATCCACCCTTAATTAGCTATAAAGTATTTTATGGGATCTTGTATTAGTGAATCAAACATTTCCAACCTCAATTTTTCTAAAATCTATAATCAGGAGAGATAATCCATATTCAGAATTCCATAATCAGATTCCATGAGGATCATCATTGCTTGAATTTTTTATTTTAGCTTTGTCTTTTGGAAAAGTAAATGCCCGTGTATAATATAGTGTAAATAAATAAATATACATATTAGCCCCTTATTCAAAAGTCATTTTACACATTTTTGATATTCTTTTAACATTCTTCAAGATTTGATCTACTGAAACACACTTGAATAAATAATATCAGTCTTCAAGTAGTTTGTCTCCTTAATAGCCATTAAAGATCTGATTTTTTAAATATATCTACCTTGAGAAATTGTGAATACATCCTTGATAAACTAGTTATTGCATGACAGTACGAAAAGTGATTGTCAGTGCTAATACTTTTAGCTGATATCACTTGACAATCATTGTTTCCAATAAAAATGATTGGCTGTAAGTGACTGACAGAAGGAATGAAACATCCTGTTTATTGCCATCACCAGCATTGGTCTAGCCCATGGGCACTTCAGCTAATGCTCGTATGTAAGAGAGGCTCTACTTCTCCTGAACAATAACAATAAAATAACATTACATTCGTCTAGCACTGTTAGTTTCAACATTAGATGTAAATATCAATATTTGCCTGGCTAGATTTATAATGTAGTTGAATTAAACCCAAGCATCCTAAAATATATTTTTATTAAATCATGAATTTAAATAATATTAGCAACTATATTTCAGAAATATGTGTGCGCAAGTTAATGCACTATGTTAAATTTTTTAGATTCACAAAGAAATACATACCAAGAATAGCTCTAAACAATTTATTAAATTGCATCAATTAAAAAAAAAAAACGATGTTTTACAGCACTTCACTTGTCCACTGTGGAACATTACTTAACAGTTTAAAATGTTTTTAAAAAATGAGAACCTTAGCATTAATAAATTAGTTTCCCATTACCACATGACAAATTGCCACAAATTTGGAGTCTTAAAATCAAACCCATTTATTCTCTCATAGTTTGGAGTTCAACAGCTGGGCTTGGCTGAGTACTATTACATAGTGACGGTGCTGGGCTCTTACCTAGGGCCCCCGGGTGTGTTTTGCTTACAGAACACTCACATTGTTGGCAGAATTCAGTTTTAGTAAGTTGTAGGGCTGAGGTGCCTGCTACCTTGCTGACTGTGACTATAGGCTGTTATTGCACCCTCAAGACCACCAGCATTCTTTCTCCAGTGGACTAAGTTTCCAAAAAGTACAAGGGCACATATAATTCTTCAAACCTCTGTATGCTGCAAATCCTTTTGACTTCCTTCATTTTGTCTACCAGAAAAAAAAGAGCTAAATCAATTTTTACAACACACTGTGTTGATTCAAATTATGTTCCTGAATCTAAGTTTATACTTGAAACTGAAGACCTTAATTCACAGTGTAAGCCCGTAGCTTTGTCTTTGTCCTCAAAAGATAGAAATGAAACAGAAAGGATATCTTATTGACAGTATTACTTTATTCCAAATATAATTGCAAAATCAAAAGATGAATAACTTAAAATTGAATTAGTCTATACATTGCATAAAGGGATTTAAAGAGATTTTTCCCTTTTAGATTGACTGATTTTTTTAAATGTACTTCCTCTGCCCCAAAAGAATTTATTTTAGTTCTCATGAGAGTAAACTTTCTAGATACTTCTATCATGAGTAATCAGTGTTTAAATACAGGCATTTAATCAATTAAAAGTGTTAATTTTCAGTTTTCCTTTTTAACAGAATTAATAAAATTTATATTTGAACATAGGGTTAACACTTAAAGAATTTTCATTTCTTGGATTTTTTAGCAGATCATAAATCTTGAAGCCAAAATACCAGTATAGAAAAGTGTTCTTTCAGATATGGTGGAACTAACTTTTTATTATTGACAATATCAAACCAAGAATATAAGTATTCAGAAAACAGATATAGATATCACATGAAATTATGGTAAATGTCCATTCTGTCACTTATGTAGGCAGGTAAAAGGCACCTAGAATAAATTTTGATACAAAACTTACCTGAAAAGCAATTAGAAAATTGTATTGTTCTAACAATTTTAAATGTAATTTCATATAAGAACCCAATAAGAATAATGTGTCTACATAAACCAAGACTAAATCCATAGTTTGTCCTGTACCTGTGCTTGAAACTCTAAACTGTAGACAATAGACATAGTCAAAAATATTATTTTTTTCAAATTCATATGTTATTAATTTTTTAAAATGCATTGTGATCTTGACTGTGCTCTTCATATTAAATATCAGAATCATAGGTTATTTCAGTCATTTTAGAAACTTCAACAGAATGAAAAACCATTCCTATTAGAGTTTTAACTGTGAAAAAAAAATAAACAAAGAGATCAATAAATAGGACTTTTAAAAAATTAATAGGACTTTTAAATTATTCATTGACTGGCCAAAATGAGCACTGTCTTTTGATCTTTCTTTTAAATATAGGTGGTGAATATAAGATAAAACATAAATTACCCTTTCGGCAATCTGAAGGAGCTTCTTTTCTCATCATTTATTACTTTCAGATCTAATCATATCTTTATCTTTAAAATCTAACTGTATGAACAAATATTCATAATAAATCTACAATTTGATTCTCAAACTGCTCAAATTTCAGCTTTTAAATGTATAAATGGAAAACTCGTTAATACTCATGCTTGTGATTATTCTTTCAAAACTTTTAATTGCATGTCAGTTATAGTGTTCCCACTATAACTCTATTATTATTTAGTAACAAAGACCTTTCAGTAAAACCCAACCCTAGGGTTGAGGAACTATACATATTTTGTATAAGTTAAAAAGAAAGAACAAGTCATATTCAAGTGATGCTGTGGTGGATGAGCATGATTCTTTATTCAATCAAAGGGAATTATTTTTCACTTTATTTTTCAAGAATAGAATGTCTTTGAAAACATAGTTTAAAATCACTGGTTTTATTTTATGTATAAAATTTAACAGACATGTTTATTAACTAAGAAAGCACCCATTGGGTAGTCTAATACATACTGTCTATCTTAAAATTGCTTAAGCAAAATATTTTCAGGTATCATTTAATATGACAAAATATATTAAATATCCAAAAATTTAGTAAGTGATAAAAACAGAATAGGAAAAGTACTGAAAAGTTAAACAGTAAAAGTTAGCTGCATATCTCAAAGTGCTTCATTAAATTTTCATGTATGTTGTAGTATGTTCAAAGAGACTTTTTATCAAGTTGAGAAATTCAAGTAACAGAAATATCACAAGATTACCATTTAAGTGTAATATTTATGAATGAAACATTCATTGAAAAAATATTGGGACCATAAACATGAATGCAGTACTGTTTATCTTATCTAACTATGGTAGTTTTTTAATTTACCTTTTCTGATGTTCAAAATTTTAAATATTTTCTAAAATAAAAGAAATTTCTGCATATGAGAAAAAGAATAATTTTTTTAAAGCCAAGTATAATTTATGCAACCTTTACAGAGCTCAATCAACATAAAATTACAAGAAAATTTCTTTATATGATAGCAGTACTGGTAAAAATGAAAAATAAAAGAACAGAAATCTCTTTCCTCTGTCATGGTAGTGTGATCTGATTCAAATAATGTTTCTACTGGATTCCCCCTGAAAATTATGTCTTTTTTAATAGCTATTTGTCTTAAGGCACAGGTTTTTATAGTAAGAAGTTTGTGTATGAACTAGGAGATATGATTTACCCCATACAACCAACTCTCTGGTCATAAAATGTTCAAGAATTAGGAAATAAACTGCTTTATCTAGGACAATTTTACTCTTTTATTATTACAACAATGAATGTGAAAGTTATGGTAGTACCTAAATAGACTAAATTCCTCTGCTGTTGAAGATGAAAAAATGAAGCTAAAATATAATTCACTTTGAGCAAAAGACTGTTGTCCTGTCATTTTGAGCAAAGATATTTGTTGATAGGTTCAGGTTCATATCTATTAAAGCCCCACTACTGTTAATATTCAAGTACCTGAATTTTAACTATTCTAAACTGTTGCCTGAAGGTTTTTTTTTTTTTTAAGACCTAATTTGCTTATACAATGCTTCTTAGAAATGCTTCTATCATACTTCATTGGAACTTATTGCATTATTACTTTTATATTAGCTATAAAATATCAGTGATATTGGTGTGATAAAACAAATGTTACTTCCTGTTAAATATAATCAGAGCTAAAACAGTCCTACAAATTGTACTTATTGTATACCAATGATAAATATAAATGGTTTTAAATATGTGACTTAGTTATATCCTAAAATTTTTCTCTCTAACATCTGTATCTTCAGTTGCACCCATCCAGTGCTCAATAATGAACTAATTCACTGGTCAAATTCCTTCTATTTTTATTACCTTTTAGAAAGATTTCATTGATATAACGTTGGTTCATAATATTTATATTTTTCAGGTATACATCATAATATGTAATCAATATATGTGTATACATAAGTTACCTACTAATGATCTAATTCTATCTTTTACAAGAATTGACCACTTTTATATAATGTAACCAACCCCTTCCTTTCTGGTGATCATTAATCAGGTCTTATAGATGAAAAGCTTATTTTTTTTTAATATAGTTCATTTTTGTTTTTATTTTTAATTTTTTAATTATGGTAAAATTGCGTTACAATACTATATATGATTCAGAGATACTAGATCACATCTCTCCTTATGTATGTCTTCAAATCACACCCACTAACAAAAAACTCAGTCATCTGTTTTGTTTCCTTTTTCATTAAGCACTTTAATAATCATTTTGCGACTGGTTGCATTAAGTTATACTACCTTCTTATATCCTCTAATGATTATGTTAATATTATATAGTTATAGTTCCATAAATGGTGACCCTTCTTAAGAGAAAATCACTAATATAATTTAGATCATTTACACATGTTTATTTTTTCTATATATGCATATATATACTACACTATAACAGGCTTGTTTGTGATAAAATATATATATAGCCCTTGCAGAAGGAAGGGTGGCTAAAAAGAGATGTTTTCAGAAAGATGTATTTTTGTTTTCTTTTTTTAATTAAAAAATTCATTTTGTTGATTTGTCGCTTTTGTGCATTAATTGATCCCTCCTCCCCACTCCATATCCCCTCTTCAGTCACTCCATTTCCTATTTTTCTGTGATTTGTTGGTTTGTTAAGTTTATGTTCAGTTGTTTGTTGTTTGGCCTGTTGGGTTCATCTCATATCTGGTAAATGTTTTTTGATTTCTGGGTTTTTTTTGCATATATATGTATATTTATATTTATATTACGTTAGTCCATTATGTGTACCCCAAGGCTTTCCCACTTCACTAACATTTTATAGCCATCCTGATCTTTTGCACTCTTTACCTGCCCCACCTTCTTCCCCCTCCTCCTCTCTCACTCCATGGTTCAGTCCCATTGGTTGTTTTCATTCTTTCTAATTTGTTTGGTTGTTTTTCCCTATATCCATCAGATAAGCGAGACCATTCTGTACTTCTCTTTTTCTTTTTGACTTATTTCTGCTAATATGAGTCTTTCTAGTTCCATCCAGGTTGCCGCAAATGACATGTGTTTGTCCTCCTTGATGGATGCGTAGTATTCCATCTTGTATATGTACGCATTTCTTTTTAGCCAGTCATCTATTTTGAGGTATTTGGTTTGTTTCCAATTCTTGGCAATTGTAAACAGGGCTGCAATGAACATGTGCATACATGTGTCCTTTTGAATTAATGTTTTCATGTCCTCTGGGTAGATTCCTAGTAGTGGGATTGCTGGGTCGAATGGTAAGTCCACTTTCAATTGTTTGAGGGTCCTCCACACAGTCTTCCATAGTGACTGGGCCAGCTTGCACTCCCACCAGCAGTGTAAGAGAGTTCCTTTTTCTCCACATCTCCGCCAAATTTGTTGTTGTCTGTTTTGTTTATATGGGCCATTCTTACTAGTATAAGATGGTATCTCAGTGTGGTTTTAATTTGCATTTCCCTGATTATTAGTGATGTGGAGCATTTTTTCATATGCCTATTAGTCATTTGTATCTCCTCTTCAGTGAAGTGTCTTTTTAGTTCTCCCCATTTTTTGAGTGGGGTTTTTGCTTAGTTTTGTTGAGCTGTAGGGGCTCTTTGTGGATCTTTGTTATCAGACCCTTGTCATTTGTCTGAAGGGCAAAACTTTTCTCCCAGTCAGTTGGGTTTCTTTTTGTTTTGTTTATTGTCTCTTTTGCTGAACAGAAACTTTTTAGTTTGATGTAGACCCAGCTGTTTATGTTTTCCTTCATTTTTTTGCCAGCCATAGTTGTTTCCCCAAATGGATTTCTGAGGTGAAATTCATGAAGGGTTTTGCCCAGGCTTTCTTCTATGTATTTTAAGGTTGCAGGTCTCACTTCCAGGTCCTTTATCCATTTTGAGTTAATTTTTATACAGGGTGTGAGGATGTTGCCCTGGGCCGTTTTTTACAAGTTTTGATCCAGTTTTCCAAGCACCATTTACTGAAGTGGCTATCCTTGTTCCAGGGTATGTTTTTGCCCCTTTGTCACAGATTAGTTGACCGGATATGTGTGGTTTTATTTCTAGGTATTCAATTCTGATCCACTGGTCTGTTTTTGTACCAGTACCATGCTGTTTTAAGTATTATGGCTTTGTAGTATAGTTTCAAATCTGGAATAGTAATACCTCCATTCTCTTTTCTGTTTGTCAAAAGGGTTTTGGCTATTTGGGGTCTTTTGTTATTCCCTATGAATTTCAGTAATTTTTGTTCTATCTCTAATATGTCATTGGGATCTTTCTTGAAATTGCATTGAATGTGTACATTGCCTTTGGTAGTATGGCCATTTTGATAATGCTGCTTTTTCCAGTCCATGAACAGGGAATGTCTTTCCATTTTTTAACATCATCTTCTGTTTCTTTTAAGAATGTTTTATAGTTTTCTTTGTATAGGTCTTTTATGTCTTTTGTTAGGTTAATTCCCACATATTTGATTTTCTTTGGTGCAATGGTAAATGAGGTGCTTTTTTTTTTTAACTTCTTCTTCTGCTTGATTCTTTGCATATATGAATGCTGTTGTTTTTTGTGTGTCGATTTTGTATCCAGCTACCTTATTGAATCGGTTTATTATTTCAGTCAGCTTTTCTGTCCATTTTTCTGGGTTCTCTACATAGAGTATCATATCATCCTCATATAATGATAACTTTATTTCTTCATTCCCCATTTGGATTCCCTTTATATCTTTCTTTTGCCTTATTGCCCTAGCTAGGACTTCCAGAACTGTGTTGAAAAGGAGTGTAGAGAGTGGGCATCCTTGCCTGGTTCCGGACCTTAATTGGAATGGTTTCATGTTTTCCCCATTGAGGATGATATTTGCTGTGGGTCTGTTCATATATAGCTTTTATTATGTTGAGGTATGTTCCTGTTATACCAATTTTTCCAGGGGCTTTCATCATGAAAGGATGCTGAACTTTACCGAATGCTTTTTCCGCATCTATTGATATGATCATATGGTTTTTGTTTTTCTCTTTGTTGATGTGGTGGATTATGTTGATTGATTTTCGAATGTTGAACCATCCCTGTGCCCCTAGGATGAATCCCACCTGGTCATGATGGATGATCCTTTTTATGCAATGTTGGATTCGGTTTGCCAGAATTTTGTTTAGAATTTTTAAAAGCATCTGTGTTCATTAGGGAGATTGGTCTGTAGTTCTCTTTCTTTGCACTATCTTTATTTGGTTTTGGAATTAGTGTAATGTTTCCTTCATAGAAGGTATTTGGTAGCTTTCCTTCTTTCTCAATTTTTTGAAAGAGTTTTAACAGTACCAGTGTTATTTCCGCTTTGAATGTTTGGTAGAATTCATTCGTAAAACCATCTGCACCTGGGCTCTTGTTTTTAGGGAGAGTTCTGATGACTGCCTCAATTTCACTGCTTGTGATTGACCTGTTTAAGTTTTCTATTTCATCTTTATTCAATTTTGGATGACTGTATTGTTCCAGGAATTTGTCCATCTCTTCCAGGTTGCTGTATTTGTTCGCATATAGATGTTCGTAGTAGCCTCTAATTACCTTTTGGATTTCTGCTGGGTCTGTTGTAATATCTCCCTTTTCGTTTATGATTCTGTTTATTTGAGTTTTCTCTCTTGTTTTTTTTTGTAAGCCTTACCAGGGGTTTGTCAATTTTATTTATTTTTTCAAGACCAGCTTTTGGTTTTGTTTATCTTCTTGATGATCTTTTTAGTTTCTACTTCATTAGTCTCTGCTTTTATTTTTGTTATTTCTTGTCTTCTGCTGGGTTTTGGATTTTTTTGTTGCTCTTTTTCTAAGTCTTCAAGTTGGGAGATTAAAGTATTTCTTTGGGCTGTTTCAAGTCTTTATGTTTGGGCCTGTATTGCTATGAACTTTCCTACTAATACTGTTTTTGCTGCGTCCCACACATTTTGGAACATTGTGTCATCTTTGTCATTTGCCTCCATGTAGGTTTTAATTTCTTCTTTGATTTCCTCTTTTACCCAGTGATCTTCCAGAAGCCTGTTGTTCAGTCTCCATGTAGTGTTTACTCTTCTTATTTTCTTTTCATTGTTGATTTCTAATTTGATGCCTTTATGATCAGAGAAAAAGTTTGGTATTATTTTAATCTTTGTGTATTTGTTCAGGTTTGTCTTGTGGACTAATATATGATCAATTTTAGAGAATGAACTGTGTGCATTTGAAAAAAAAAAGTGTATTCTTTTCCTTGGGGGTGTAGTGTCCTGTGTATATCTATTAAGTCCATTTGGTCTAGCTTTTCCTTTAAAGTGTTTGTTTCTTTGCATAGTTGCTGTTTTGTTGATCTGTCTTTTGTTGAGAATGGCATGTTAAAATCTCCTACCAAATATGTATTCTCATCAATATTTGATTTCAGTTCTACTAGTAGTTGTTTTATGTATTTTGGTGCTCCCTCATTTGGTGTGTATATGTTGATTATTGTTATGTCTTTTTGGTGGATTGACCCTTTAACCTTTATTTAGTGGCCATCTTTATCTTTTGTCACTTTTGTTAATTTGAAGTCTGCTTTATCTGATACAAGAATGGCAACTCCTGCTTTCTTGTGGGGACCATTTGCTTGTAGTATAGTTTTCCAGCCCTGCACCTTCAGTCTATGCTTATCCTTAGAGATCAGATGTGTTTCTTGGAGGCAGCAGAATGTTGGGTTCTGTTTTCTGATCCAGTCTGCAACTCTTCGTCTTTTGATTGCTGAGTTTAGACATTGACATTTAGGGTGATTATTGATTTTGCAATTCTAACAGTTTCCTGGTGGTCATTTTTGTGTTTATTTTGTTTTGTGGTTTTTTTTTTTGTTGTTTGTTTGTTTTTTTGTTTTTATTTTTGTATTTGTTCTTCTTATGGTTTTGATCTTGAGGCCTCCTGCAAAATTTCTTGGGATGGGGGTTTAGTGGTAGCAAATTTCTGGAGACTTTGCTTATGGGAGAAGGTTCTAATTTTTCCTTTGTATAGGAACGATAGCTTTGCAGGGTAGATTTTTGTTGGCTGGCACATTTTTTCTTGGAATTTTTTTGTAGATGTGACTCCATTCTCTCCTTGCCTGGAGTGTCTCTTCAGAAAAATCTGAGGTCAGTCTAATGGATTTTCCTTTGTAGGTTATCTGTTTCTTTTCTCTAGCCATTCTCATTATTTTTTCCTTATCTTGGGTTCTTGGAAGTTTTACGATGTTGTGTCTTGCTGTGACTTTTCTTTCATTAAAGTAGTTTGGTGTCCTTTTGGCATCCTGTATGTCTATTTTCATTTCTTTCTTCAGATTTGGGAATTTTCTTCTATTATTATATTGAAAAGCCTTTCAGTTCCCATGACTCTCTCTTCTCCTTCTGGGATTCCTATTACTCTTATGTTTCCTTTCTTTAAGGAATCTGACATATCTCTGAGCTTGTCTTCAGTCCTCCTACTTTGTTTCTCTCTCTCTTTTTCTTTCTTTGTCCTCTCTATTTCTGCATCCTCAAGCATGCTGATTCATTCCTCTATTTCCTCTCATCTGCTGCCATGGCTTTTCTGTGCATTTTTGAGCTCATCTATTGCAACCCTTAAATCTTGAGTCTCTTTCAATTTCAATTTTAGGGATTCATTTTCATTCTTTAGTTCATTGATTAAATTATACATATTTATGCTTTCTTTTTTATATATTTCTACTTCTTCCCTTAGTGCATTAATTGCTTCTATCATACTGCTGTCCTTTTTTCCTAATTCTTCTCTTAATTGTTGGAGTGCATTTAACATATTGATGCTGGAATCTTTTTCCGAGATACACATCATTTCTTCGATGTTTTCTGGAGATTGTCTTTTCTTTGTTGGTGACGAATTATTTCCTGTAGGGTTTGCTTGCATGTTTAAAGTTTTTCTCCTTACTGTGTTTTGCTTTCTAACTTGTTCTACATATTGAGAAATCATGGATCTTGTATTGGTCGGTATGCTTATGGAAATGTTTTCCAGGTTGAAAGTAGATCTGTACTTTAGTTTAGTAATTTGCGCTGGCACTACTTGCAGCGCTGGCACCAGTGACTTCCGGCAGCTCACTTTGGTGGGGGAAGGGTCGGGTGGGTTCCCTCAGGAACCTGGCTGTGGGGGTTGGCTCCCATGGATGGCAGAAAAGGCGGCGCGGGAATGGGTCCCTCCCAGAGGCCTGGTGCTGCCACCAGTGACTTCCGGCAGCTCACCTGGGTAGGGGAAGGGTCAGATGGGTTCCTCAGGAACCTGGCTGTGGGAGTTGGCTCCCAGGGATCAGAAAGATGTTTCTTTAGTTTCTTTAGATATTCATAAATATGTTTATATATAAATTTTTTTAAATATAAGAAAGTGAAACAATTAGAAAAATTATTGTTCAATATTTCACTTAATAACATTTTATTTGTCTTAAAAATAGCCTTCTTCATGCAAACTTGACAAACTGATGCTAAAATATAAATGATTTGTGTATCAAATATACACTATAATTTAAAAAATACAGACTTTAATTTTGACAGCTTTAATGTAAGAGGGAATGTTGGGTAAACACTGGCAGTGTCATTAAGGTGTAACTCATTATTTGCTAATAAAATGTTTAGCAACCTTTTAGTCTGAGACTACATTTCTCATTATTTGTAACTATAATATATAATAGCCATGTCTCTATATCTGGCCAGTTTGGCTTGTCATGATTGACAACCTTAACTAATTTTTACCCTAGAAAGCTAATTTGATTTCATCATTAGAGTCACAAATACAACAAGAAAACTGTAATGATTCAATTATCTTTTCAGTTGATAATTTTAACCATTTAGCTGAATACTCAAGTTTAATCAACCTCTAAAATGGTCCACTTAGTGATGTAGAAATCAACCCTTACAAAATGAATTGCATAATATATTTGGGTTTTTCTATCACCATACAGATTTTATAGTTATTTACTAAAACATAAAATGTTAGGCCGGGCACGGTGGCTCATGCCTGTAAGCTTCAGCCTATGAAGCGGCCGGGGCCAGGGATCACGGTTCGAGTCCCGCCTGGGGCCTGTAGCGAGACCTAGTTCCAAAAAAATAGCTGGGCGTGATGGTGTGCACCTGTAACCCCAGCTACCTGGGAAGCTGAGGCTGGGGATTGCTTGAGTCTGTGGTACCCCAGGCAATGAGAGCCTGGGGTTCCATGAGCAAAAATAGCAAGACCTAGTCTCAAAAAAAAAAAAAAAAAAAAACATAAAATGTTAGATTTTTTTATCCAAGGAAGAATGAAACAAAAGAAAAAAATAACGTAGCCAAAAACTACAAGTTAGGTGATACCTGACAAATGTGATACTTTATATTCTGTTATCTCTCTTGGCCAGGACATCATGTTCAATTATATTCAAATGGAGTAATTGTCAGTTATATCACATCAACTAGCCTTGGAAACTGGTAAGGAGTTATATAGGAGTCATTATATTTTTAAATAATTATGATAAGTAATTTCAAGAATAGTGTGGATGACAAGTTTTGACAAAAATCTTAATAGGTCAAATTAATAGAAAATGTAAAATCTCATCAACATTTAAGCAAATAGGCAAAACCCAGCATGGGGTTATATTTAAATAGTGCCAACTATTAAGATGAGAAAAATAGGAGTAGAAATGCATATTCAAAAGAAGAGAATGGATATGTTGGCAATAGGTGTGGTATGATAGCAAACATCTGAAGAAGGGAGAACCTATACCTCCGATCATATTATGTTACCCCCAGTCAGGATTGTAATTGCTTTAATAAAATATAACACATTGCCTTAATAAAATATATTACAGTATAAAATATTTTAAAAAAGTTAAATGAGATGAAGTTAATGAGTAGATTTAATTGAGATAAAGCTAAATTAAATAAACTCTCCTTAAGATAATGGTGCAAACTAAGGATTATCCTCTGTTGTAAATTGGGATGCATTTTTGTGCCTACTAAAGTCACCACTCTACTAAAGGTGATAATTCTTTTTGGTAAATCTTTAATAAAGTACAACGCATTGTGGGCTAACTGATTTGTTATAAAATAAACACCAAGATGAAAATAATGTAAATATATGGGAGGACCATCCATTATATTTTTTATAGATTACTCTGGGAGAAAATGGATAATAAAAGAAAACAAAATTATTATTAATATATATTTTGAAGAGCTATGCACAAAATATGACACAATATGCTTTATTATCAATGTAGTAAATCAAATAATATTTTTAATGAACCAATTTTTCAATTTTCCTTTTCCTCAAGAAACTTACAAGGCATTATAAAAAATTTTCAAAGAAAGACATAAGATATAGGGAATAAAATTAGGACATGTATAATTTTTTGGAGCATAGTACAGTGCCAAGTTGATTCCAATGTAATATTACTTAAGAGAAACAAAGGTTGTATGTTCATCTTTGAAGAAGAATAGACATTGATACTTGGTATGAGTAATGCCTAAAGGAAAGAAAACATATTTAAAGATAAAAAGTACAGCTATGGAAAATGATTTTTATTATATATAGAATATATCTATTTAAAAGAATTTGTAAAAATATAATGTATAAAGTATAATACCTCCACTACTTACTGCAGCTAGTTGTGATATGTTAATTTGTCTGCAATCCATGATGACTTAGGAAATAAACTGAAATGTGTTTTGGATAACAAGTTACAGATCATTGTGGTCACTAAACTGTTAAATAAAGATTTTGGATATTGCCATTGAAAAATGGAAAGACATTATTTCTTTTCATTTAGCAGAGAAACCACATGACATCCTCTTTCCTATTAAAAAAATTCACACAATGTTTTCTTTGTTTACAGCACCCCATACCCTAGCCCACCAAACCCCAACATATTTATTTGTTACTGTCCTTAGTTAGCTTATTTCACCTGTTACAGAAAATGTTTCTCATCTTCTGCGCTTTGCAGGACATTTTTTTCTTTGTGTTCAGACTATGTATCTTTTCATAATTTTTGAATAATATTCAACTTCAATATATCTCCCTTATTTAACTTGAATGCGGGGAAATTACTGGTCTTTGTGTCTGCAGTGCCTTTTATATCTTGTCTTCCAAGTGTTTAATAGATCTTAATTGATTAAATAATCAGGAATATGTTTTGATAAGAAAAACTTATCATCAATGCAGAATGTAATACATCAATAGAAGGTACACCTAAATGTACAACAGAATAAAACTAGGGTTTATAGCCAGTTGAA
This sequence comes from Uropsilus gracilis, assembly GCA_004024945.1. Lineage (NCBI taxonomy): Eukaryota > Metazoa > Chordata > Mammalia > Eulipotyphla > Talpidae > Uropsilus > Uropsilus gracilis. The sequence continues at coordinate 65,188 of PVHY01004870.1, forward strand.
TACTATAATGGAAGATTGTTAGAAAATAAAATAAAATGGGTAATGGAAAACTGATTCAATGTATGAGGTGTAATTACTGTTTTGAAGATGATTCTAGTGATTTGGAAAAGGTTGTATGTCATCATACATAGTTAATTTTGCTGAAGACAGATATGAATTCTTTTTTAGATGGGTAATATTTGATATGTCCCTAGGAGAATTTATTTTTTAAAAATGTCTTCATACATACATACATATTTTATATACACATGCATATTTTATTTATATATATATATTTATAATGGAAAGAAAATTATTATATTTATGGAGTTTTTAATTGAGGTAATATGGTTTATAATATTTGTTCAGCTTTGTTCATTCCTTTCATTTTTTTTATAGTCCACATATGAATGAAATAATCTAGTAATTTTTTTTATTCATTTAGCATGGTTCCCTCCAGTTCCACTTGCTGCTACAAATAGCAATATTTCATATATTTTTCAAAGCTGAGTAGTATTCCACATACCTTTTCAATTCATTGATCTTTCATTGGACACAGGTTTTTTCCTATAACTTGGCTATTCAAAATAGTGACACAGAAAACACAGAAGTGAATATATGCCTTTAAATTATGTTTTTATTTTCTTTTCTTAGATACCTAGAAGTGGGATGATTGACTCACATGATAGTTCTATTTTTTAATAATTTCAGAATTCTCCATACTGTTTTCCATAGTGACTGAATTTTTTAGATGTATAAATACATTAATAATTACCCCATAAAACAGAAATGTGGACTACTATTCCTTTTGTCTGAAACATAAAATCTATTCTTAAACTGGTTTGAGGTATAGGTCCAAGAGTCCACCGCAGTGAGAAACATCAGCAGAAATATAAATGTACTCCTTGTCCTGTCCTTAGAAAGAAGTACTGACTAATAGATCCCACTAGTCTTAAGGTTTAGGTGTTCAAAGTTTAAGCTCTGTTTTATTATTTTTCAACTGATTCAAAATTAAATATTTGCTGTTTCTCTCTTGCTTCTCCACAGTATGCTGTCTGGTTAGTCCTCTGGGTTACGTGGAATGTGTTTGTTATCTGCTTCTATTTGGAGGCTGGGGATCTCTCAAAGGTAATTTACCCTCTGATTTGCCTGAGTTATGAGTAGTGTGTTAACAAGTCTCTTCTTAAGTAAGGTAGAATATCACCCTCACTTGTCACTTTGATGTACCTCTCATGAAGGTAAATTAAGAGAGATACAAATTTACATCTCTGCATTCCTGCCATCAAATAAATATTTGCATGTCTCAAAAATATACTTTCATTTTTAATGTAAAGTTAGTACTAAATATTATTAAAGTGACCATGTGCTATGATGTCTAAAGATTAACTAACAAGAAATTTCTGCAGCTGAGTGGAAATTTTTGCAGAGGACAAAACTCCTGAAGATTTATAAAATTAGCTTAGTTTGCTTATTACTCTGCTAAAATCTTTCCTGGTTGGACCCAAATATCAATGCTTTAATTTCAAAAATTGATGTTTTAGATGAATAAAATTGTTACATAAGAATATCATTACATAAAGTAAATATTTTATTCTAAATTTATCTAGAAAATCTAAAGATACTCTTATCATTTTGATTTATTTTTTGTACTTTTTGTGTATATGCATTGCTATTATATTTGTAACATCTATGATTTCACTATTTAAGCCATACGTTTTTTACATATCTAAAACCAGCATCCTTTTTCTTTCAGAACATTAATAGAAACTGAGTCAAATTATATAACCCATGGAAGATAATAGTAAATCTTACTTGGGTCACTTGAATTGCAAACTTGTACTTTTTTCACATTAAGTATAAAGACAGATATTGCAAAATGTTCTTTTACTTATCCATTATTAGAGCAGATAAAACCCTGCAAAGTGGTTGACAGTTTTAAAATCCAAAGATGGTAATATGCTTTAAAATGCTAAAGGAGTTCAGTAAGCACCAGGAAGTACATTTGAAGAGCTATAATTTTGCAGGGAGGGGTTTGAATGTAAAGGTAGTACATCCAATCCTGTCATACAGGAGTCATACAAAGTACTCTGAGAGATTGTGACAATGTTTATTATTTTTCTGTTGTAAATGCTTTTATTTTAAAAATCTTGATTTTTTTCAATGGTAAATGATAATGTATAAAATAAGAGGGTGGTATTTTGGTATAAAATCATCTGAAACTTGAGGTTTTATGATGAAATTTTGGACAAATCCTCACTGTGGGCTTCTTCCCTGGTGACTGACATTTATGATTCTTGTAGAGCATCATCCTCCACACTCTGACAGCAGACAGTTCTTTCCTAAAGATGCCATGACCAATGAAAAGGAATTGTTCAGGCGACTCTAGGAAGGACACAGACAGGCTTGCTGCTTAAAACTCACATTTCCTCCTTGCCAGAAAAGCATGCATGCTTCCCAAGGACTTGAATTCCTTACCCAATTTATGTATCTCTGCTGCTTTATAATCCACTTTGTTCAAAGAAATTCCACAGTAGAATGACTTTTAATGATATTTTCAATTTTAAATAATCACCTTAAAAATTGCACGGCAGGTATTCAGGCATATTGGTTAAGTAAAATGACCTAGCACATCAGAGAGTTTGTTTAATATAAAAATGAGAGCGCAAGAAAGATGGAGCCAAGCTGGCTGCACAAATGTTCCATAATTGTGTTCACTGCTCCACACATTGACTGCAAGCACAGGCTAAAGCTTGTAAGCCTATGACCTTGATTCTTTGGATCCCCGGGTGTTGCAGTCACAGTGAGGGCACCTCCTAAAAAAGTACAGTTGAAGACAGCGGCAACAAAAATGACTGGTAATTATTTTAATGTAAACATGAAGGTAAAGATTAGCCCTTGATAATGGATGAGTTAATAATATACCCCCCCTTTTTTTCTTCTTATAAACCAAGTCTAGATTCTGCAGTACAAATGAAAATTTTATAATTTCTTTTTAACAAATCATATAAAGGAAAACTGTCGTGGGTGAAATTGTATGGTTATCTGCACCAGGCTTTATCCTCCCTTTTCTTCTCAGAGTGTTTGAGAAAGATGTATTTCTACCATTTAATTCTCTAGCTTCTACTGCTGCTTCACATTCTTCAGTGCAATGCCTGGAGGAAGTAATGGTAGTTGAAAAATGTACAGATATATGAAAATTCAAAAATGGCATTCCTAAAACTGCTGATCACACTTAGATTACAGAATATAAACCATTTTTTGTCACCTCCACCAGAAAATTAATAACAGTCATATAATTCAGCTAGTTTGTTAAGGCTAAGGAAGAAATATGGGTAATAGAGTCAGGAAGAAAATTCTGTCTTTATATATGTGGGGGGGGGGAAGTATGTTAATCTCCACATGGTGTTATGTACATAGATGAATCCTTTGAAATGAACATTAGCAGGGAAATGATAAAAGTTATTAAAATGTTAATAACTTAAAATATTTAAAATATTAAAATTTAGTTATCTATCACAGTGTAGAATTTTGTGATGTCATTTTCCACTGTCTTTTCTGCTATTTTACTGTTATCTGCCATGTACTTATGAGTGAAACAGATTAGGCTCATCTACTAGCCTAGTGTGTACATTTTGTAATGAAATGACTTACATACAATAATTTATTAAGACTAACCTGTTTGTGTAAATTTTTACTTCAATTACATTACCAAAAGAATGGGTATGCTATATAAATCAAAACATCATTTTCAAGAAATTAGAATGTACATTACATAATTATTTTCACGTATTTACATTAATGGCTGAGATTAGTGTTTTAAGTAGATATTCTAAAGCATCCTGCAATGTGTTACTTCCTAGATTGATATTTTAATATATGTCCTGTTAAACAACTAAGGAAGACAATCCTTCATAACATAAAGCATTTACTAACTTTGAAGGCAAATGCTTTTGAACATTTTATTAATACTTTTGAGAATCCCTCATATGAGTGGGCTCAGCTTCTGTTGTATTATTCTGGGTAATGGTTTGTCTCATATTTAAATAGAAATAGGAACAAATGTTGGCTATCTACTGGGTTGTGTTGCTTTGAATAGAAATCTTATATAATCATTTATTGTTTATAATTCTGTAATACATACTATATAATAATAATGCATAGCAGATAGAAGGAAATCATATATAGTAATTTGTCTATTAGGGTCATCAGCTAGAAAAATATTAGTTATCCAGTAATTTTTGATTAGTAATCCTAACCTTCCTTTCTTCAGTAGTATGAAATCTATTTGTATTAGATGTGGTACTTATAGATTACTCTTAGGTTGAAATTATATTCTAGCACTTTAAGTTTAAATCTTTTTTCTTTTAAGATGATATTGTTTACAACATTGCACATGTAGATATCGGAACACCTCCTTCAGGTGTTTGCTGCCACAATACACCCACCACCAAAGCTCCATAATACTCCACAACATTCCTATTCTTTTATTCCCCTTCTCATGGGTAGCCTCAGTTTAACAGATTTCTTTGGGGATTTGGTTTGGTTTTGACTGATCCTTTATGTTGTTTCTTTATAGTCCATATGATTGGAATCATGCAATAGCTGTCTTTGTCCTTCTGACTTTTTACACCTAGAATTATCCCCCCAGTTCCACCCATGTTGTCACAAATGGAAAGAATTCATCTTTTTTAATTGCTGAGTAGTATTCAAATGTGTAAATCAACCACATCTCATCCGCTCATCTGTCCTTGAACACCTAGGTTAAAGAATAGATTAATCGAAACAAAGAGCATAAGAGCTAAGTAGGCACTTCTCTGAAGAAGAAATAAACACATGAAAAAAATAAACACATGAAAAAATGCTTATTATCATTTATTTCAGGGAAATGCAAATTAATATCACAATGAAATACTATCTCACACCTGTGAAAATGACCCATGTTAGTAAAGCCAGAAATGAATGTTGCAGAGAATGTGGAGAAAAGGGAGACCCTTGTACACACACTTGATGGGAATGCATACTGCTTATGATACAGTGTGGTGGTTTCTCAAAATATTTAAAATAGATCTACCACATAGCACACCAATTCCATTCCTAGGTGTTTACAAAACAGAGTGCAAAATCACTAATTTAAAGGGATATGTGTATGCTTTTGTTAATTTTAACATTATTTACAATAGCTACCTTATGGAAACAATTTAATATTTATCTTTATATGAATATTTTGACATTTGTTTCTACTTCAGTCATTTATGGGACAACATTAACACTTGATGAACCCTTTTTAGATACAAAAAAATTATTGAGCATGAAGTAGTAACCAAGAAATTATTTTACACTTAGAAAAACACAATTTGTTTTTTATCTAAGCTTTCAATTTTACAGATGCAGGTACAGCTCTCTCTGCTTTCATTATATTTTCAGAAATTTATATAATGTATATGTATATTTCAAGAATGAACACATTTAAGAGTAATATGTATATTTCAAGAATGAACACATTTAAGAGTAACTTGAAGAATATTGTCCCATTTTAATAATTTTAATAGTTGCTTCTGAGATCTAGATACAAATTTTCTTTTAAAATTTTTGTTATAAAAAAAGTCATATGAGAATGTGGCCTATTTAAGCTTTGGGGAATAAATTGTTCTCTTGTGAGTATAATAGATGGGAAGAAGATAAAACCTGTCATAAACTGTAGGCAATAGGGAACAGATACTTAAAAGCAGATGCAAGTACTGTGTGGAATAATGTACTATTGCAAACTATCTCAGTTTTATTCCTTCAATAAAAAATGAATTATTCATTTAAAGAAGTAGCTGATATTTGTATATTTTCTGTTCAATGAAATCAAACTTGTTTTATGATTTCATATGGGAAAATGTTACAATATTAATAGCTCTGTTTGAGCTTTTGTTTGAATTAATGCTCTTTATGACATGAAAATATACATGCAATTATTAATACACAAATTTTACCTCTGATTATAGATTTAAAGCTGAAGTTAACAAATATTAAGATGATTATTTCTTATGTTTTTTTTCTTACTGTTTAAGAAAACTTCAATTAACTATTTCTAACTAATTGAAATAGTTTAATTTCCCAGTATCAAAGTAGGTTTTGCTTTAGGATATATGATAAAATGTCCTGCATGCTATTAAGTATTAAATATAATTTCCCCCAACTTAAAAATGAGCCAACTTATTATAATGTGATGAAGAAACTGTCACAGCCTTTCTTTGGTTTCTTTAAATATGCATTGAATTTAGCTACTTATGTTCTTATCTCTTCAATTCTCTTTTCTTTCCTGAAGTTTTCAGCTTCTTTTTTAATGTCCTTAAACTGAGAAATGAACTATAAACCTCTCAATTTCTCTGTCCATATTCTTTCACTTGAAAGTGGCACTCACTATCGTAACTTGAACTATCTTTCTACACGTGTGTACCGCATTTATATATTCTGTCCTGACCTTGTTGCTACGTTAAAATTTCACATTTCCAACTTTCTTCTAGTGTCATGTCAATTCCATTGTCACCTAAAAATTTAACATGTCCAAAATGATTCATCATCATCCCCATAGATTCTAACCTCTTCAGTTTGCTTTTTAATGAATTAAAAAGAGAAACTTTAGTTAGCTAGATGAATTCAAGAGGAAAAATGAGAGGGAGACTATAGAAATCTATATAATCCTGAAATAGATCAAGAAATTTATTTTTATGCTTTAGTGTGTATACATGTATGTGATGTGTGCGTATTGTAAACTTAGTTCATTAACAAGTCAAAAGAGTAGAGATCTGCTCAAGCAATGATATCCTGGAAAGGTAATTATCTCAAAGACTCAAGCTGACTTTTCAAAGATACTGCAGGCATTTTTTGATTATGATTGGGGCATGAGGTTAAGAATTCAGGTTTTAAACTCATTGAATGTTATTTCTGGGGTATGTATAATGCAACATAACTTTGAAGCGAGATCTCTTATACTACATAAATAATTTCCTGTTTGGGCATATAATGAATTCTGTGAAGTCTAAAATTATATATAAAAATGACTGAAAGGGGGAGTGAAAATTTATGGTGGGCTTGCAAAATGGAAATTAAGGAAGGAGAGATAATCTATAGAACAACTTATTATTGACCCTTGAATAACATATGTTGAATGCAAGGGTCCCCATATCATGGATTTCTCAATATATATAAACACATGATTATTTGTAAATAAATGTTTTCTTCTCATATTTAATTAATCTTTGATTTCTAGTGCCAGTAATATATTTAATAAATATTTGTACATACATTCTTTTTTTTGTACATACATATATTCTTTCCTTTATAGAACTTAAAAGTATGTAAGTTTTAAAAGGATTAACTTCCACATAGAAGTGTCATTTTGAGCATTAGCAAATCTGGGTCTGAACGTCATTTCTGCTGGATGATTTTCAGTCATCACGTGTGTAAATTGTTGATGAAGTTCTTCTCAGACCCAATGAGAACAGGTGACTGAAACAGCTTTCTGCAGTAGCAGAATATTCCCCAGATACTGACTTGGTTACCTTGAGTCTTCATGCTGCTGGGAAAGGTCACTGTGACAGCATCAGAATGGTGACTCAACTGTTCTCCACTTTGTCCCAGATCTACTGCAAATCAGGGCACACTTGTTCACTACAATTCCTCCAATTTTGTTTTCTGTAGGAATGAACTTTTAAGGTCTTAACTGTTCTCTTCCCAGTTGTTAATAACATATAACCTATATGTTATTTTCATATACTTTACTTTCCCTTATACTTTCCTTTTATTTACCCTTTGTTTTCTTCTATACATCAAAACTTTGATTTCAAAGCCTCTGTCTTTTTCTCTGATGTTGAAAGTTTCTTTTGCAATTAAAAAAAAAATCAAGTTCTCACCATTTCTTTCTGTAGCTACTAAAACAATGAATATTATATTTGTAGCAATGAGGATGTCACTGGTTTAATAAAGAATGTTTGCAAAAGGTTAAGTATGAGAAATAAAAGCGTAGCAATTAGTTTTCTAGGATAATATCCTACTGGAAATAGGAAGAGGACACATAAGATCTAAGGAGTTGCCATCCTCATCTGTCTCCAATGCCAAGTTTATAGATCTCATCCTAGAATAACATTTTTATCCTTAAATTAAAAGTTATATTCTATAGGTTTATTGTTTACAAAATAATATTAAAATACAAGGATATGTTTGCATTGAATTATTTGGCTTTAAATGTAGGAATATTTGAAATTGAAAAATAATTGAAGACCACTACAAGTTTTTGAAAACCTTGGAATAATTGCTCTTGAATGACCTCATATAAAGAGGACCCTTAGATCCTGAAATTATATCCAATTATGTTCTAAGAATTAAATTCAATTCAGCATGATCCATCCAGCCCCTTGTGCTATCAGTCTATGATAACCTTTTCAAAAATCACCCCCTTCCCTAGAAACTATCATCCTAACATGACCCCCTAGAACTCATTCAAAAACTAAATTAGTACTGGCAGTTGCCAAATTAGCTTTTGAGGGCAGGTTGTCGATCTCTTTGCACATTCAATACTTAGGGACAATTAATGTAATGTTGAACTGTGGAAAATTACGTAAAAATACACTCAGTGATAGTAAATAGTGGAATAGTGGATGTTTCTTCTTCTAGCATCTGGAGTCTGGAGTTATTTAACCAGAAAAGTAAACAAGAATTATTTCCCATGTCCTCTTTCATGATAGTAAATCTACTCTATCCTTTCCTGTACTTAAGATTCACATTGAAATGCTGTTGAAATGCCGTTGGATTAGTAGCTTAGTGCACAGTAGGTAACCAGGGAGCAATGTTCAGTAAATACTGTTATTAAATGTAAAGCAATACACAGAAAATGAAACTATTTACATCTCTTTCCTGATTGAGAATTAAAGGAAGTTGTAAATCTCAATATTGCAACATAGTACTTAACGTGATACTGCCCCTCCTCTTTAGAGATTTATTTTCAACATTTAATAAAGCAAAATATGTATATAACCTGATCAACAACAACAAAAAAGCAACTTAAAAGGGCAAAAAAGGAGGAAGACTAATAAACAGCCATATATAGAATATAATTAGTTTTTCTCTTTCTTCATTAACATGTGTAACCTGCTAGAGGAATGAACCTAATGGTAATTGCAGGACTCCAGGGTTTTCACACTCACAGGTAGTATAATATATAAAACTGAAGTAATTAGGAAGTATTTAAAATGATGTCATCTCTTTTGTAGTGCAGAAATGAAACATTTTATAGTGAAATGGCTGCCTTGGTACCATTGGGATGCTCTGTTCCTTTTCCATGCTGACAGAAAAATCTCTCTTGACACATCCTCAAATCTTTTATTTGAATCATAAGTGAGAATGAGTTTGGTGCTCTCAATTAGTCCCAAGAGGGGAACCAATATCACACAATTTGGCACACTCTGCAATTGCTTCTGAAGAGATCTGTAGCTAGTGAGGCATTCAGGAGAGCTCTGACCCACCCCCCCGCCCCTAGGGGGCCAGCCTGTGGACCAGATTTCTCAGGCAGTCTGCAGAATGAATGGACTTTTGCACTCTGATTTTATGGGCACTAAAATTAATCCATTAAACATTCCATACTCCCATCCCCCTACCACTTACTTTTTAGCATATTTAGTGTGTTAACTGTGGCATCATAGTGAGCAGCATAATGAGCTCAATTTTTCTTTTTTTTTTTTTTTTTATGGTTTTATGCTTCCTCTTTCCTTCTCATTGCAAATAGATAACCGAACATAATATTGCCAGATAGCCTTGTCGTTAATACTCTGGATATTTTTCCCTATTTAGATAATTCCTTGAAAAATATAAAGTCAGAAGCACAGTTTTGAAAACAAAAAACAGAGTATTATTTATAAACCAGGGATGTGAATATGTAGTGAAAAAATGTTTAATTGTTCATAAAATGATGACAGTAGTATTCACTGTAATTTTATAACCCTAGGAAGTTGGACCCTATTGGTCTATGATTAATTCCATCATATATTAAGCATGTAAGTTATATCTTTATAGGCTTCCTTTAGAAAACTGAAAAAAATCACATTGTAAATGTGATTTACAAGAGTTATAACATTTTCTAGGTTTAAACTATTTTTCTAGTTGTGAACATTTTATTTTCTGAATGATTTTATTCTATTGAGTATTGAATAAGATCAGAATCTCTCTATGGGGACACAAGTAACATGATACCATTAAAAAACACTATCACACAGTCAGGCTAAAAGGCAAATGAAACACAAACACTGGTATTTTTCCTGACAGCTGTGTAAGTACTAAATATGAAGATATATGAAGATTTTAAAAGGTGGGAGAATATAACTGCAATCCTGAAAAAAAAATAGAATAGTTTGATTGATAAAGTTTATTTCTATTATGAAAAGCTCTGATGACAAAATAAGTAAATGAACAATCAGTATTATTAATGGAAGAAATGTGCTGAAGCCACATATTCTCACAGAATATTTTCATATTCTCATATTTGCCGTAGGGTATTTTGTCATTAAAATCAATGTTTAACCACATTTTGGGCCAAATTTCAGGTTATATTCTTCACAATTGGTGAAAAACAAAACCAAGATGAGGAGGCAATACTTTTAATGTCATGTGCAGGCAATCTATCTGTGACATCTATCACCCCCTCAGTTCTCCAGGGACTGTTCGATCTGCCTTTATTTTTCCTGAAGCTGTCCACTCACTCATAGAGGTGACCCTTTCAAAAAGAGGAAAGTGAATCTTTCAATTTCACTCAGATACTATCCTCAGGAATTTTAATGATTTTTTGTTTATTTTAATTGGTAAAAGGACTTACAAGAGAAGAAACTCAATTTTATTTCAACCTGAAATGTTCTTAAGGAAACATGCTTAGATGTTTTGAAAATGTTAAAATAAATAACAAATAAAAATTTGCATTTTTGATGAATTGATATTTAACTTTCCTCTGATTTTAGAGTGTGGCCTCTTTATGTATCAAATTTAGATACATCTAAATCACTGGCAAATACTATTCTTCATTTTTGTTCTACTTATTCAGTTTTCTTATCTCTATACTTTCATTACTACGTTTCACAAAAAAGAAGACTAACAATCTTTGGTAAATATATTGGAATATTATATATATATTAGTTTTTTATTCAAACAAACAATTTTATGAAGATGTATGGTATTGGGCATTATTTTAAGCAGAGTGAAACTGAATGAGTTGAAGATGATAGCTAGTTTCTATTTGTGAAATATCACCATGACTACTGTGAAAAAGTTCTGTTTGGGTTAAGAATGGAAAGAGGAAAATCAGTATGGACACTTTTGTGTCTGAATTATAGATGCCTTGACTTGGATTGAGAAGATAGCAGTGAAAATACTGAAAAATATGTGTGTTGGTGCCATTGAGATTGCATCTAGTTACATTCTCATCTTTGTTTGAGATTAAGGGCACAGGATTTGCTAATGTCTTTGGAGGCAAGATCTATTAAGAGAATGATTGGAGCTAACATCTACCTAGACTTGTATTCTGAGCCACTAGAAAAATGAACTGGGGAAGACAGAGCAGAATTTGAGAAAGTATATGTGTGTCAAGCCAGTTGCTCACTTTGTTCACATTGTATAGGATCTAGTTAATTATTTTGAGCAGTATTGTCAAGTAGATAGGTGAGTTTTACATTCAAAAGTGGTTTTGACTAGTAGACATAAACTTGAGTCAGTTAGTTTATTAATGGAGTTTCACCTGAAAAATCATGATCTCTTAGGAAGAAACATAAAGGAAGAGTTAGAAGGGCTTGTGACTTTACAGATTTGGAAGAAGAGGATCCAGAAAAGGAGTTAAGGTAGAGTGCACTGTTAAGTAGCAAAAAGGTCAGAAGACTATAGTGCCCTATAGGTTAGTTGAAATTAAATTAAAATTAAGCAATGATAATTTGTGGCAAGAATGAAGGGTAAAATAAGAATATTACAAAGGTAAAGGGGGAGTTTGTCAACTTTGAAAAAAAATGGTTTCAATGGAGAAATAGTAAGAAAAAGATTTTATGAAATGAGTTGAACTATAAAATTGAGGGCAGTAATGTAAATTTGTTTAAGGACTGTTAAAGAAACAGAGCAGTAAGACCGTGGCAAATCATTTAGAACAATCCAGGGAGGATTAAGCTGTTGATTTGAGTGTAAATATTGCAGCATGATTTTATGCTGATAAATACAATCTAATGACATGGAGAAACTGTCAGGAGAACATAGTTCTTGCATCACCGAGAGAGGATAGAATCTGATGCTGAAATAGCAGAACAGGCATGATATCTATTGCAAGAGAAAACTCAGTACTAATTCATGAGTGTAGGTGTGAGAAGACACACAGATTTGGTGGTGAGTTGAAGAAACTCGCTTTTAATTGTTTCAGGTACAGTAAAATGAGGGTGGGGAATCATCAATATGAGTGTTAAGAGGGTAAGAAATCAGTGTTTGGAAAAATGAAGAAAATGTTTGTGAATGGAGTATGAGAATGGACTTGCCATTGACTTTCTATTAGTGAAACAGATATCCTGAGTCATCAGTGTGGTCACCAAGTTTTACTTATAGCCAGTGAATCTCAGACATGCATACCTGTTAGGCTGCCCAGCTATGCTGTAAGACATCACAACTCTTGCTACTTACATTAGTGTATGCTTCTGAATTAGCATCAGGCACTTTGGACCCAATTAACCAAATTAAACTTTGGGAACTGACTATAGATCAAGCTTATTTAGCACTGATTTTGTATTGATTCCTACTGTACAAAATTTTAATATTGTTTTTTAAACAAGTTATTAGCAATTAAGAAACAATTTTAAAATGCCCTTCATAGGTTAACTAGAAGTTGGGGTACATTGCTATGTGTAGAAATGTCAGGGGAAAATATTTGTTAACCACCTGCATACTCAACAGTAAGAAACTAGTTAAATCAATTATGATATTCCTTAAGTAGTTTATTTTATAGTCCTTTTCAAATCAGGAAAAATAATTTTAATGCTATAGTAACCAAGATATCTTTGGGAAGATATTTAACACAAAATGGCATGGAAAGCATTCTGAAATGAACTGAAAGGTCTTTCGGCCAGGATCTTCAGCTCCTTCTTCCCTCCCTTTGCCTTGGAGACTCCTCTCCAACATGTTCTTTTCTGCTGTTTTTTGATTCATTGAAGACATTCTTTTTTGCTTTCTTTTTATGTTACTTCCTCTGACCAGACTCCTGTTCTTAAGACCTTCTCATGCCATAAAACTCATTTTTATGTAGATCTTCAGTAAGATCCCCTTCTTCAAAGAGATCTTAAATAATTTGGTCTAAAACAGCTGGTATAGCTTTCACATCTGTCACCCATTTTTCTTCTAGTCATAACACATATCATAATCTTCTATTAGTTTTTACCTTTATTTTTCTATGTGTGTAATATCTATCTCTTCTGAGAAAACAGCAGCCTTGCTTCCTCATCCTTACATTCTTATCAATGAAAACAGTACCAACTGGTGCTCTCTGTTTCTTACATAAAGAAATTGATGGCTTGCTTAATTAATTAACTGAATGTGCACTTCATTAAAATTAATAAAGTAATAACATTTCAATGAACTTTGTTTGATTTTGCTATGTTTTAAACTGGCAGTACACACATATGCACACACACACTCACACAGAACAAAAACTACACTATGGATGAGGACCCAAGCCAGAAAAAAATGTTGAGGTAGAGCACAGGAAAATCAGGACAGTTGCCCCCATTCAGCCAGAATAATTACATTCTCCATTTGTTTCTAAATAGCAGTTTAAAGAAGATGTGGTTGATACCATCATCTTCACTAGTGAGAGGAATACAGGATTCAGATAGAAAAGGGAAGATATTTTCTAAATGAAGAAGCACAGGGATTACAAGTCATGGAAAACACCTTTCCAGATGGAGTGTGACTCCCAGACTTCTAACAGAACCCAATTATTACAAAAACTCTAGCTTAATGCTGCCTTAAATTTTATTTAGAGCTTAACAGCTGTGATAAGCCTTTGCTCTTGGTTTATATACAAAGCCCCAAGAAACAGCATCAAAGTGTATCTGTGCGTAGTTTACACTGGAGTATGAAGCTAAAACATAAGGGGATTGTATTTAACAGGAAAGGCTATGAAAACAATGAATAATTTTGAGAATCAAAGTGTTTAAGACACAGAGAAATTAAAATTTCTGAATCATCTAGTTGCAGAAATAGTACTGTTTTAAAGAAATAAGGTGCAAAATCACAGCTGTCTAAGACTGACCTTACTAACTCACATAGCTATATCCTCTTTCTTCTAGCCACATGCAAAGAAATACAAAATTCTTTCTTTTGCTCCAAGTGTGATTAAATGAAATTTGGAAAATGGTTGCTTGGTGAGATGATTGTAATACACTTGGATTAATATTTTTAAAGTAAAAAACACTTGTTATTTTTGAATCATCATTTATTTTTCAGTTGAATAATGTAAAATGTTTTATTTTTAAAAAATGGTCAAATGCTAAGCAATAAGCAAGTAGAACCCTATACAGTAAAAACATTAGTACATTAAAAGTTTGACTTAACTATCTCCTACAAGGAGCATTATTCCTGAAAGCATATACTGTATTTCTCCCACAACAAATTTAATTTGATCCATATTTCCAAATGCAAAAGTTTTCTCTATTAAATCAGAGGACATGTGACAAGAACAGATTGACTCATATAAATGCCTTTGTTTAAGCTTACCTCATACTTAAAAACCTATTCACATGCAGCTCCTTTTGTCCAACTAAATGCAAGATAGAATAATATTAGGCTTCCTGGAACCATGTTTGTTTGAATTATATTTCAGTATTGGTAAATCTAATTTATCTTGCTTTGATTTTTCAGTCCTTCATAGGGAAATGACATAAAAATCCATGCTATTGATGATGTTTTGTTTCTTTTATCTAGAAGTGTCCTAATTTATAAAAAGAAAACATTTTGTCTTTAAAGTGGATTTATTGGTTAAATTTGGTCATACGTCCCTACAAATTAACTTCTTTATCAACAGATTGTTATCAGTGAAGGAAGCTTGGTTTTGTCAGCACAGCTGATGAATGCCTGGCAACAATATAATATTATGTCATTCATTTAATATGGATTTTGGAATACAAATAAAGTTTTCTGATCTGTGGAGCAACAAATGTTGCTTTTGCAAGAGTTTTATATCATGTCTTCTAGATGGAAGAAAGACAGTATTATAAAAAATGAGTGTCATTGTCAGTATATTCTTTGACATTGAATATTTTGGGACTTTTAAATTTTATCTTAGTTGAATTAACTTTGTTTACAACACTGTATATCATTTAGGGATATAAGTTCACTTCTCCTTATCCAGCAATTTTATTTGAGTTCTTCAAATTTAATTAACCATTGTAAGTGAATCCATTTCATTTATATATAAACCAAATGGTTTTTTAAAAATAACATTATATAGAAATGTACAATGTAATAAATCAATATAATAGTAAAAAACCTTAAGAAATATGACATTGGATATTTTGAAATAACACTTCAAAAATCATCATATCTTATCCATCATCATGATCCTTCCTTTCTTCCCTTATTTTTCCTTTCTTTCAGTCAATATTTTTTAGTGTCAGTTATATGCCCTGAGCCAAGAGTTATGATAATGAACAAGCACATTACAATTTCCTGCTCATATTTTCTAAAGTCTAGCAGAGAAGACACATAATTAAAAATATAAGTGCAATGATCTCTCGAGTATAAAAATAGAGCAGGTGCAAGATGGAAATAGCATTGAGATAGCACTCAAAGAAAATTCAAAAGAAAATTTTCAAAAGAAAATTCAAAGATCACCACCAAGAGACTGCAGACTCACCTTTGTTGAATATATGATCTTCCCAGTGCCTTCTAGAATCTCAAGAGTCAAGAATTGTATTTATTTGAAATCTACCATATGTAACAAGGATGCTTTCTAGTGGGTATGATGTGAACCCAGAAGCTGAGTGAAATTTCCAGTCCCTTTGCAGACTCTGGGAACCAATGTGACTTCTTGCTCCTATAGCAGTTATACTTCTCGAAGGGTAACTTTCAGCCACACTACTCAAGATAAATTCATGATAATTTTTGAAGTTCATCACCAGTCCTCTTGAACTAGCATTAATGTGCTCCTGGTTGCAGAAATGGGAATACCTTAGCAATGTCACTTTGTATGTTAATACTGCGGGTCTGTGGGGTCTTAAAGTTCTTTTTAGTCACATAATAATAATGAACCTCTCCAATCAGAAATGCAGATTGTGGGGCAGCAAGGTACTCGTGAAGTGAGAGTGCTTTTGAATCTTTCCATGGTACATGTGAGATCCTTCATGAACACAGCTGCAACTGAGTCACTTTAAATTTAGTACAAATTACAGAGAAGTGTTGGTCAGGCTAATGGGATTACCCTTCAAGGTCAACTCAAAAGTGTAGAGGAGAAGACCAAAGCCTCTGTTCTGATAGCGAGCATGGAAGCTGGAGACTTAGCAGCCTCACAGAACTTTAGGTCAAGCAATCTCATATCCTTCATTGACCAATGGACATTGACTGGATTCATGTTGGTTTACTCTGACAGGTCTCCTGTCCCTGAACCTTTGGGAACTAAGAATAGGAGCAGAGATGTTAGTGCTCTGCTCCAAATCTCAGAGACTCCACTCTGAGGAGCAACATGTATTCTGGCTTGTAACTGCAGTCAGTGACAGGAATTCTTAAGATTGGTTAAAAGTTTAAAAATTAAAGTCAAAAAATATATTATAAAAAGTGAAAAAATATATAAGAATACAGATATTACTTTTCCTCTTTCCATGTGCCAGAGATCCCAGCAATGACATTCAGTCATATCATTCTGTGTGTTCTGCTAGATATATATGCTATCATTTTGTATTCTAACAGTAACCTCCAATCATGGGTCCCATTAGCACTGCCTCTACTCTGTCTCTAGCCCAGGATGGGGAATAGTTTTCTACTATGACTGTTTCTCTTCAACATTCTCAATTCAGTTTTTCAATATTTTCATCATGTATGAAGTCAGTTGCCCGCTTTATAAATTTACTTTCCAATTCATAAAGTGCTTTCTTGTTTTTCTGATTGGACCCAATCAGATGTAGGGATGTAGTCTTCCCTACGAAGTAACTATAGACTTGTCAAACCGCTGATGGTAAAAGAATATATATAAAGCATATATAAAGCTGGCCTAATAGAGCGTTTGAGCAACAGGATGGTAAAGTATTTCATAGGTGTGTCTGAAACTGGGTATAATGAAAACTTTCTGACTTTAACTTTAAACACACATCTGCCTGCTTCTCTCTACTTGAAACAGGCTACAAGCAGGCCATTAGCCTTTAACTTGAACTGGACACACCTTTGCCTGCTTCTCTCCCTAGGAAGCAGGCTCAAAACTGTTCATTAGCATTTTTACTGATCACCTTTACCATTGATATGCAAAGGCCAGCCAGCTGCTTCTCAGCTCCCAGCTCCAAAAACTGCAGAAAAAAAAAACAAAAAAACAAAAAAAACAAAACTTAGAAACACAGATTAAACTCTTGTGGATTCTTTTCATCATTTCCATCCTTCTCAACCAAAATACCAAATCAATGCAAGACTATCAGTGCAGACTAATTTATTTTTAACAAAGTGATTTTTCCAATAACTACAAAAAAACATGTAAGAAAAACTCCAATTACTTTAACATTGTCCAAAACCCATTGTCCAAAGTCCTTTCCCAGATTGCCCAGAAATCCTCAGTCTCAGTCCTGATCATCTTACTAATGTCAGCCAGTCAGAGTTCCTCTCCATGTGTTTGGAGACATCTTTCTTTGGCGCGCTCCTTTGGCATGTTCCTCCTTGTCTTCCACACTGTCTTCTCCTTGTCGCCTTTAGGTAGCAGGAACTTCATGGTACCGGACCCAGCCAAATTCACTTTCTTTTCTGGCCAACTTTTGCACGGCCCCTTCCAGACACAAGTCAAACTCAGCAAAACAAACTCCAACACCAAGTTCAAATCTGCAAACTTCTTAACTGCATTTAGCACATATGCTGCCAGCCTGAGCCAGCCAAAGGCTGCAGGCCCCCGGGCCCTGGCCACATGGTCAAGATGGCTCACATCTTTACACTACAAAATGGCTGATTCCCATCTCTCCTCCATTAAATTTCTCTCTTTATCTGATCTCCATACTGCAATCCAAATCTTTGTTTGCACACCCTTTATATACCCTGATTTCCCACTTTCCAGGAAACCTGTTTCACCTTCCTCCCTCCTGCATCTCCCTAAAGAAAAATTCCAACTAAGGTCTTTCTCACATTTTAGCATACCTGTCTTTGAAATCTGCAATCTTAAACAGGAGACATTAAGGGTGTAGCACACCCTATCATGTCCATTGCTTGAACCACTCTCTAGTATGAAAATTCATTGATATGGTTTAGATTCCTTGCTGCAAGTAATCTTTAAAATACCACTTCTACTGATTCTGATTAGCTTTGAAGAGTATCCACTATTATTTGAAATACCCACAAACATTTGAAAGAACAATGACATTGTTCTTCCCTTTTTTTTTAGCATTCATTGTGAGATTAGAATTTCAAAAAATATATTACAACAAAAACATGTCACAAGAAAGTAAATGAAGTAGTAGATAAGTCCAGTGGTAGTTTGTCAAACATTAAAGGGCTGAGGTTGAAGGAATTCCTCTTTCAGCCCAGCACATGTAAAACTATGATATCAGAGCATTTTAGCAACAAGATGACAAAAACTTAAACAATGTTTCCATCTCATCAAAATTTTGCTTGAAAAAAATAACTATTTTCAATATATTTATGTTAACAGGCAGTGAGTTTAATATAACTTTAAAATATATTCATAGTTTTAATTTTCTCAATATCAAATTATATATATTTTTTTCTTTTGAAGTAACATTGGTTTATAACACTTAATATGACTTAGGGGACTAGCTAAGTGCACAACTCCTCAGATTTATTCTGTAATCATACTTCTAAGGTTTGTCTTATTTTTGTCTGTTTCTTTTATTTCTCTATATCCACAGGTGAATGAAATAGTTCAGTAATTTTCTTTCTCCTTATGACTTAATTCACTTAGCATAATCACCTCTAGTTCCACCCGTGATGTTACAATTATCAATATTTCATCTTTTTTTATTTTCTTTTTCAGATGAATAGTATTCTGTTGGAAACTTAGGTTTTTCCCATCACTTGGCTATTTTAACAGTGCTGTAAGGTACTTATGAGTGCTTATATTCTTTTGAATTGCTGTTTTAGTATTCTTCAGGTAGATACCTAAGGGTGAAATTGCAGGATCATATGATACATCTGTTTTTAATATTTTGAGAAATCACCTTATTGTTTTCTATACACGGTGAAATAGACTACAGTCCTACCAACAGCGTACAAGTGGTCTTTTATGCACATCCTTGTCCACATTTGTTTTGCTAATTTGTGTGTGTGTGTGTGTGTGTGAGTGTGTGTTGCTTCGTGAAGGTCATTCTCATGGGAGTTATGTCATGATCTTTAACTGAATTTGATGTGCATTTCCCTCATGATCAGTTATGCTAAACATTTATCAACATGCCTGTTGCCATCTCTATGTCTTCCTTACAGAACTATCTATTTCCTCTGCCCACTTTTTGATTGAGTTCTTTGCTTTCTTCTTGTTGAATTTTATGAGAGTATGAAATGTATGAATTTTAGGTGTTGTACAAAAGGCCCTTGACAAATGTATGATATGCAAATATGTTCTCCCATTAAGTAGGATGTCAAATTTGATAATAGTTTCTTTCACTATACAGAAATAATTTGAATTATAATTTTATACCCAAAATCATTGATAACATAACAATTTTTTAAAAAGGAATTTAGGGTACTGATACTTAAGAGCAAAAGTCAATATTAATATAAAAAAAAAACTGAGAACCATTGCTGTGAAAGAAAGTCACCTCTAGATTAGGTACTGATATGTTGCAAGAAATAAGCTTTAGTTATTTTGATGAATTATGTATTTTGTAGGTTATATGTTATATCACTTAACTATTAATTAGCAAATGCACACTTTTCAAAATATCAACCACATACTTAAGAGTGAACCATCATATGTTTAACTGAATCACACAATGATACAAAATTGAATGTCTTCTCATATATCATTAAAAGGAGTTGGTTGACCAGTTGGTGAATAATATAGATTTGCCAAATAGAAAAGATTTTGAGAACTTTTAATACTAGTTGCTGGTATTTTTTTAGAAACAAAAAAAATTAAATTACTCCTAAATACTGGTCTGGTCAGGAATCTTCATCTGTAAAAGCTATTTTTAAACCAAATTGAGTATTTACATATGTTAACATTTGCATATGTTTCTAAGCTTCTCAGTGCTTTAATAAGAAAGTATAATTTTGTGCTTGTTACCTAACTGTAAGGCAATGAAAATTTGTCTTCTTCATTTTTTCAGAAACATCAGATTAATTGATCACTTTATGTGCAGTAATAAATAGTTCAACCAAAATGGTGTATTTGGATTTGCAAGTATCTTGGAGGACTGTCCATAGCTTTTAGAACAGTGTTTCCTATTTCTCTCTTTGTCAGAGTTATGATTGAGGAAATACAATTTTCTAATTCCTTTAGCATTCTTATAGAATATATAAGACAAATACCTTACTGTAATCCTATATAATCAGTGTTATTTAAAAGACTACTGACTGAGAGAAGAGGAAATTATAGTCTATATTGTTTATATCCTTGATGCATGTTTCCTTTCCAAGAAGAGAAAATGAAAAAATTAACTTAGGGACAATCCATTTTTATTCATTCCCCAACTTTTCTTTCTCTATCAGTTGTAACTGAAATCATCAGCAGACAGGCACATAGCCAAATTGAAATAAATGTGGGCTAACACTCTGCTGTGTCTCATGGGTTCAGCCCCATACTTGTATAGTTTTGTATTATGTGCTCATGGTTTAAAAGATTTGTCGTGAGATTCCCTGATAGTTTCATCTAGTGTGCCCAACCTCCACATATTGAGGTAGTTTAAGGCATACGGGTCTCTGTCATAATATCATAGCTAATTGTAGAAAATGTAAAACAGACAAGTTTGCTATAATTAAGGAATTTCTCTCCAGCTTTGTATCCCACATACAAAATAAATAAAAGAAAACCTTGCCCTCATGCCAATCAAGGTAGCAAATATGCTTTATACTGTATTGTCATAAGGAGAGAAATATGTATTTTCTGTTGCAAACTTCAGATTTCTTTAAGTTCATATGACCAACCTCAGTTTACATGTTTCCCCACTATTGCAAAGTTAAACATTCGTATGTAGCAGCATTTCATAAGTTCTTCTTTGGGTCTTGAAATTATATTATAACTGACTTATATGGGAATTTTTTAGCATTCCAAGACATAAAATAAGCCTACCACATCACCCCACAAAAGGATGTTTTGCTTTTAGATGGGCTGTGGGAACTTGTATATGGAATGAGATCTTAATCATCAATATCATTTTTATGCTTAATAACTGTGAAATAGTGAAAGAAAAAATAATAAGATCTATTGTCCATGGAATTACGATAGTTTGTGGTGTTCTAGCATGTATCTGGATGTAACTTCTAGCATGTAACTTCCCTAAGTGGTTTAGGTATTTTACAGCTAATTAGTCTTTATCACATCAATGAGGCAAGCACTGTTTTTCCTCCACATCTTACAGATGAGGAAACTAAAATCTAACAGTGATTGCCTTATGTCTTTTTTTTTTTTTTTTTTTTTTTTTTTTTTTTTTTTTTTTTTTTTTTTTTTTTGGAGACTAGGTCTCGCTATTTTTGCCCGTGGAACCGCAGGCTCTCATTGCCCGGGGTACCACAGACTCAAGCAATCCCCAGCCTCAGCTTTCCAGGTAGCTGGGATTACAGGCACGCGCCACCATGCCCAGCTATTTTTTTGGAACTAGGTCTCGCTACGGGACCCAGGTGGGACTCGAACCACGATCCCTAGCCCCGGCCGCTTCATAGGCTGAAGCTTACAGGCACAAGCCACCGTGCCCGGCCTGCCTTATGTCTTTTAATCAATTCTGTTGTTCACCTAGAAGTATTGCTATTTACTCAGTCCAGAAATTGGAATTTGCTGACTTCTCCAACACTCTTTGCCTTCATATAATTTACCTCCCTAATATTATTTCAGATAAGAATATTTATCTCCACAGTTGCTAACTGATCTAAATCACCAACTCTTGAATAACCCAAATAAGCTTTTCCAAATCTTTGTTTCTGGCTATCAGACTGTCTCCAATGCATTTTGACATTGGCAACAGGGTGATCTTTCTAAAAGGGCAAATCGAATAAGGTCATTTAGCTGCTTGAAACACTTCAATGATTGCAAGCTAACACCAGAATAAAATCAAACTCTATAGCATGTACTGCAAGGCCTTCCACGGTTTGACCCCTGCCTATGTCTACCTTTATTTCTCCCCATCTCAGCTCACCTACTGAAGCTCTCCTATCCATCCCCCTGCAACATGAACTCTTACCGGCATGTGCTAACTTCCACATACACACTGTGTCAACACCTCAAGCCCTAATAGACGATTAACAAATGCTGACTGAATTAAGCTGGATTAGTTAATAAAAAGATAAAAACAGCACTGCTCTTGGTCAGTGGTTCTCAATCAGGAACAGTTTTGCCTCTAAGGGCTCATTTGGTAATAACTGGAGACATTTTGATTGTCACAATCAATGGGAGATACTATTAGCATCTAGTGGCAGAGTCCTAGCATGCTGATAAATGTCTCCACAAGGCATAAAACAGCCCCGAATGACACAAAATTTCCAATGCTAGATGACAGTAGTGCTGGGGTTGAGGCATCCTGCTTGGGGTCATTACTCTAGAGCTGGACTACTTCCAGTTTTGTTTTGGTTGTTTTTAACCTTGGTTCTCAATTATGTGGATTTACTTTCCTTCTATAAACCAAAAGCAAAAACTGCTTAACTTCTTATTACTACTAGAGAAAAAAACAGTTTCGTTTACTCGGCCATCTGGATGCAACAGATTTTATTTTACCCTTTCTGTCCTTAGTTTGTGTTATTACTCCTCAGCTAGAATTATCTGTGGTGATGGTACTCAGTATCACCCTCACCTGGAGGGCTTGTTAAAAGAGGAATTGCTGAGTCCCTTCCCCAGAATTTTTGACTTAGCAGCTTTTAGAGGGATCCCAAGAATTTGAATTTCTAACAAGGCTTTGAGTTTTGCTGATGTTCCTGGCTCAGGTACCACAATTTGAAAAACACTTATCTATAGCAACATGCCTACCTCTTCATAAATGTTGATGTTGCTGTGTTCTTCTCCATCTCTTAGGTTATTTTTAATGAAGACAGCCTGCTTCCCTTTATAGATACAATCAATCTTTATTATTAGTGAATTCTGTGTTTTCAAATCTGCCTACTTGCTAAAATAATTTTGTAACTCCAGGAATCAGTGTAGTGCTGACAAGGTTATTCATGGTCATGCGCAGAGCAGCGTACACGTTATCACCCAGAGCGCAGGTTATTAGCCAAAGTTTAGCAAGGCTGCCTTCTTGTCTCAGGTGTCATATTGTAAATGAATGTTCTTTTCATAGTCTATTTGGTTCCATGTTTTCTGCATTTTTGTGTTTTTTAATTGGTGATTTTCCGGTTAAAATACGCTGAGGTACAGTAGGGTTGTGCTGACCAGCACTCCTGAGCACAGAAAGTCAGTGCTTGATGTACCTAATAAAGAAAATATTAGTGTAAGATGTCAGATAAGGTTCTCTCAAGCATAATTTGGGAACTTGTTGACTTTAAGTTCAATGTTAAGGAGTGCGTGTGTGTGTGTGTGTGTGTGTGTGTGTGT
>PVHY01004871.1:0-89050 GCA_004024945.1 Uropsilus gracilis
GAGGGAGGGAGGGAGGGAGGGATGGGAGAAATCAGGGGAAGGTGAGCACAAGGGACTGAGACGATGGTTCAGGGATGACCTGGTGGTGAGAGTGCTTTGGGATATAAAACAGTGTAATACATCACCAAATTTTAAAAATAAAAAATAAAAATAAATGTGTTTAACATGAAAAAAAAAGTGAAAAGTTCTTCTGTACATGACTTTCACCTAAATGATGATTCTTAGCTTGCAGCTCATTTATGGATTTATAAATAAATTAGAAGAATTGTTGACCAGTGAATGCAGGATTTTTAAAGTAAAATAGCACTGTAACCATTGTCTCCAAGAAGCGAGATGGGCATTAACTCAAGAAGCATTTGCTTCAAATAGATAAGTAGAATGACTGCCCAATTGATAGACAGATGGGAAATATCTGCATGTAAAATATAATTTATTGAATTCTAGGTCACACACTCAGAAAACTATAAACCACCCATTCAAATTATTAAACTTTTCTTTTATACTACTATATAATAAATACTGTTAGCCACTACATTTTTCCATATTTTTAACTGACCACAGTTTCATTCAATCAGTTAAAATCCTGTTTCTGACAGACATTGTCTGTGTCCAAAACATGGTCTGGCACATACTACATATTGAATAAATAGCTTGTTATTCCAAAGGTTAATATTTTACTGACATGAACCATTCTCTGGCTATTCCTAATGCCACATAAAAAAAGAATGAACTAATAACAGTAAAACTTGGATTAACTAGTCCCAACTGGTTCTAGCCTTCCATCAGAATTCTACTTTATTATTTTGTTTTCATCTGGAAGTAGGCAAGGTAGAAGGATAAAATTTCTATTTAAATATTAGTTTAGAAACATTTTGTCATTTTGGAATATAGGAGTCAAAGATATTTGTGCAATAATTCCTATCTACAACACTATAAGAACCATCACCTGCTACTCAAAGGAATCATGCTGAAGCACAGCAGGAGATCCTTACTAATCAGAGATTATTATTTGTTTCTTTTCTTTTTTTTTTTTTTTGAGACTAGGTCTCGCTATTTTTGCCCGTGGAACCACAGGCTCTCGTTGCCCAGGGTACCACAGACTCAAGCAATCCCCAGCCTCAGTTTCCCAGGTAGCTGGGATTACAGGCATGTGCCATCACGCCCAGCTATTGGAACTAGGTCTCGCTACGGGCCCCAGGCGGGACTTGAACCGCGATCCCTAGCCCCTGCTGCTTCATAGGCTGAAGCTTACAGGCACAAGCCACCGTGCCCGGCCTCAAGATTATTATTTGTGCTTAGCATACTCAACTGTAAAACAAGAAAGTGGACCAACAAACTCTCTGCAAGTTTCAGCAAAAAGAAGAAAGAAAAAATCAAAAGATGAAAATTAGGTAACTACCTAACATTCACACTTAATAATCAATATATAATTAATAATATATACATCCTGCATATAAATCTTTTCTCAAGTCTGTTTTCTTTAAACCATACACACTGCTCAGAGATAAAAGACAAATGGCAGGTCCAAGCATTACTTTCAGAAAGTTATAAGCCTTACTCATGCTTCTATTATAATATTCAAACACACCTATTTATATATTTGTACCTTGGCCCTGCTATTCCCTGTTATAAAAGGCTGTCCATTTCAGAATTTTCCCTACTTGGCCTCCTCCTTTGATATTAGACTCGACTCCTACAAACCTTTCTTAATTGTCCAAGTAGAATCATTATACATGCCAAGACTTTCTCAATAGTGAGCAATCAAAACATAATTCCTGTTGGCATAAGCATAAAGGTCACAGGATCTGGAAATTTCAGGGCTATAGGAATCTAGTTTTTCCAATATGTATTCTCTGCGTTTCTCTGTGTTGTTTCAACTGACAAACAGATCTTTGAGCAACATGGAGGCCAATAATGTCAGGCTTCCTTCCTTATAATTCTAAGTCCAGGAAAGAAGAGAATGAATCTCTCCCCAAATTTTAAACCAAGTCCTACAGTCAATTTGCAGAGTCACATGCCTGTGAAAC
Organism: Uropsilus gracilis; assembly: GCA_004024945.1. Taxonomy (NCBI): domain Eukaryota; kingdom Metazoa; phylum Chordata; class Mammalia; order Eulipotyphla; family Talpidae; genus Uropsilus; species Uropsilus gracilis. The sequence continues at coordinate 2,028 of PVHY01004871.1, forward strand.
AACTACTATGATAAACAGAATAAAATGATCTGAATGCTTTTTACAGGTTAAGTATCCAACTCTGGAGTGAAGAATGAAGTCCAGAACACCTACAGGTAGTTTCCTACAAGAAAACCTGGTCACTGTTACCATTACTATGTTTAAAAATAGTCACTGGAATCCAGCCACTTACTCATACTGCTATGATAGCCCTTATTACATTGCAATGTTTGATGTGTTTCTCTCCCCTCCAGTAACTTTTATTGCAATATCATTTGTACATAAAATAGTAATTGGAAAGCAGTTTTTTCTCAAGTTAATTTATAAGCATTCAATTTTTAATTCAATTGCCTACCTAATATTCTACCAGATGATAATTTTTACAATTTTTATTAATCATTTTGTTTACAAATTTATGCATATAAGTACATATATATTTTTTTTACATCATTCCATTCCCAGGTTCTTCTTCCACCTTATCACTGGTGAACCTTCATCTTCTTGTGCTCCTTCCTTTCCTGATTTCTCCCTTTTCCCTCTTCATCCCTAGCTGCTTGCCCCAGTTCTGTGGTTCACTTATCTTGACTTTTTCTTGTCCTTTTCTTTGTTATTCCTATATCCCATTTATAGGTGAGACCATATGGTTTATGTCTTTTTTCTTTTGGGCTTATTTCTGCTTATATGACTCCCTCTAGGTTCATCCATGTTATTACAAATGCATCATATTTGTGGTTTTGATTGTGAGCAATATTCCATTGTGTAAATATACCACATTTTTTTCAACCATTCATCAGTTTGGGGACACAGGTTGTTTCCATATCCTGGCAGTTGTAAATAGTTATGCAACAAACATCCAAGTACAGATGTCTTTTTGAATTAGTGTTTTGGTGACTTTTGGGTAGACTCCTAGAAGTGGGATTGCTAGATCAAATGGTTATTCCATTTTCAGTAGTCTGAGTCTCCTCCACACAGCTATCCATAGCAGTTGGACCAATTTGCATCCCCACCAGCAGTGTAGAACAGTTCCTTTCTCTCCACATCCACACCAGCATCTGTTGTTGCCCAATTTTTTGACATGGGCCATTCTTACTGGTGGAAGCTGGTATCTCATTGTGGTTTTTACATCCCAGACCTCAAATTTTATTACAAAGCCATAATAATTAAAACAGCATGGTATTGGAACAAAAACAGACGGTCAGACCAATGGATCAGAATTGAGAGCCTAGAAATAAAGCCACACATGCATGATCAACTAATTTTTAACAAAGGAGCAAAAAACATACATTTGAACAAGGATAGCTTCTTCAATAAATGGTGCTGGGATAATTGGATGACTACATGCATAAAAATGAACCTAGACAACTCCCTCATACCATGTACAAAAACCAACTCAAAATGGATAAAAGACTTGGATGTAAAACCTGAAACCTGAAAATACATAGAGGAAAGTATGGGCAAAACACTCCAAGACTTACACTTTAGAAACCCTTCAGGACATAGCTACAGATGTTAAAAAATGAAGAAAACATAAACATTGGGACTACATTAAACTAAAAAGTTCTGTACATCAAAAGAGATAATAACCAAAATATAAAGAAACACAACTGAATGGGGGGAAAATTTGCCATCCATAAAAGTGATAAGGGTCTGATAACAAATATACACAAGGAACTCACACAACTTAACAAAAACAAAGCAAAAAGCCCAGTCAAAAAATGGGGAAAAACAAAAACAAAGCAAAAAGCCCAGTCAAAAAATGGGGAGAACTGAAAGACACTTCTCCAAAGAGGAAATACAAATGGCCAATAGGCACATGAAAAAATGCTCAACATCACTGTAATCAGGTAAAATGCAAAGAAAAACTACAAATGATAAATTTTAGTAATTAGTTAAAATAAAAAACTTGAGAACTCCAACAACAGTATTCACAATAATTATTGTCGTCACTAACATGTAAAGCAGTTATTAGATGCCAGATACCAAGCTAGGAATTTTGCATGCATTCTCTTTTTTAATCTTCATAATAAACTCTGAGGTATGTATTACCATTATCCTCATTTATAGGGGGTCTATAATGGACTTAAAATTTCAACATACCTGCCTAAGGTCAATGAGTCAATTTATGATGGAGTTACATTATAATTTAAGACTAGGTCCAAGGTCCCAAGACACGCAAAAAATGAACCAAGACAACTCCCTCACACCATGTACAAAAAACAACTTTAAATGGATAAAAGACTTGGATGTAAGACTTGAAACCAAATAGTACATAGAGGAAAACTTGAGTAAAATTCTTCATGAGTTACACTTCAGGAATACCTTCTGGTCACATCTATAGCTGGCAAAAAAATGAAGGAAAACAAACAGCTGGGGCTACATCAAACTAAAAAGCTCTGTAGAGCAAAAGAGATAACAGACAAAACAAAAAGAAACCCAACCAAGTGGGAAAAATTTTTTACCCTCCACAAAAGTGATACAGTTTTGAAAACAAAGATCCACAAGGAACTCATACAACATAGCAAAAGCAAAACAAGAAGCCCAGTCAAAAAATGGGGAGAACAACTAAAAAGACACTTCTCCAAAGAGGAAATACAAATGGCCAACAGGCACATGAAAAAATGCTCAACATCACTAGCAATCAGGGTAATGCAAATCAAAACCATAATGAGACACCACTTTACACCAGTAAGACTGGCCCACATCAAAAAAATAGGCAACAACAAGTGCTGGAGTAGATGTAGAGAGAAAGGAAAACTCTTACTTTGCTGGTGGGAATGTAAACTGGTCCAGCCACTGGAAAGCAGCATGGAGAACCTGCAGACTAATGAAAATGGAACTATCATTTGACCCAGCAATCACTATTCTGAGAATCTACCCAAAGGAGACCTCAATACTTAGATAAAGAAACACCTGTACTCAGATGTTTATTACAGTGCTATTTATAATTGAAGAACATGAAAACAACCCAAATGTCCCAAAACAGATGAATGGATGAAAAAGGTATGGTGTATACCACAATGGAATATTTACTCACCAATTAAAATTAATAAATTTGATGAATTTGAGACAACATGAATGGACCTAGAAGAAATCATATTAACAGAAACAAATCAGATAGAAAAAGCCAGAAACCAAATGGTTCCACTAATATATGTGATATAGGAAAAACAAGCAAAAGTCCAGGAGAAAAAGTCAAAACTCGCTAACAACCAAACTAGACAACTGGGGGTTGGGATGGGTGAGAAGATAGGAGAGAGGGGTCAGGGAGGGAGGTGGTGGGTGATCCCTTGGGAATACAAAGATGTGAAATATATATATATATATATATTAAAGTAATAGCATGTAAAGTAATAGCAAATCATGATTTCAGAGACATATGACTGGAGCACAGGTGGGGTGGTGGTCCACAAACTGATAATATATCACATTTATTTGTTGTATAACATAGGTGGGTATCAGCCTTCAGTATGCACTAACCAACTCAAATCAATAATAGAGCTGAAAAACAACAACAACAAAAAAAAATACTGGGTCCCAGGAGACTTTCTATTACCTGGTATGTGATACTCATTAACTAGTATGTACACTTCCTTTGTCCCATTCATTTTTCATAGTTATCAGCTAAATTTAAATATTTCTTCCTCTCTAAGCATCTCCAAATATCCCCACAGGCATCATGCTATTAATTTCACAATATCAGCAAAGAATTACATTTTTTGACTTGTGAATGTTGATATTGAAACTTTAAGGTGGAAATAACTTAATATTTCCTTTATCAGGCATCATCTGAACTAAATACCACGTTTTCTGCTACCATCTGTATCTTCCCCGTGGTGTTTAATGAAGACACTGTATATATGTTGTAGAGAACAAAGCACAAAGTGCACTTAATATACAAACTTTAAATTAAAAATCTGTTGACTTCCAGACCATCTATAATGTGTCTCCTACTGTGAAACCTTACTGCTTTAAAAAGCCAAATGCTAGTAATGGAAAAAGTGACTCAATTAAAATAAGAACATTGTACAGGAAAAAAATAAATCTGGGATCAATAGGTTGAGGTTTTTTTCTACAGTAGTTCAAAGATTACTGGTAATTACCAAATGTTTCAGTAGCAACAGAAGTTAGGTAAACAAAGGATAGAAGTGTACCTTACTCTCAAAATAAGCTGAACAATTATGACTCAGAAAAGAGTCATAGTGCAGACTTTCAGAAATCAGCACAGTGTGCCCTTGTGGCTGACAAGGCTAGAGAGTCTTGAGCATCATCAGAGTATTAGAAACAGAGCAGAAAGCTTTATCCATCCCATCTGTGGAAAAGTGGTTTACCCACACCTGGAGTCATATGTATTATTTGGTCATCACAGCTCAAGAAAACTAAGACCTCGCATGGAGACAACTAGAAAGGAGCTATTAAATTATACAAGGAGCCTCTTTATGAGAACAGATTAAGAAATAACATTCTTCAGTTTGGAAAGACAAAGACTTTAAAAAGAATATAGCAAAGAATCTATAAGTATAGTGAGAATACAGTTTGCCCTCAAACTTAAAAAAGTCCAATTTAAGAGTAATAGATAAAAACTCTCTGTGATTAATAAACATATTGAGCTTACTATCCCAGGAGATACCACAGGTCACAAAAATCATTAATATCAAAAGATCACCTTATTGATAACACCAGGAATTTAGTCAGAAAGCCAAGAAACAATTACTCTGTAGATGGTAGATTTCTGATAGGTTACCAAATGACCAAATTGCCCCATGTTTTCAGTTCTAATATTAACATGAAAAGCACACCATGAAATTGCTTATACCAGGCATTCTTCCTTACTAATGATTGAAACAGAAACCTATATTCATAGGTTAGAAAACCAAGTCAACTAAATCAAATAAACCCTACAGCTCTGTTAAGGTCCCTCGAAAGACTTAAACCCTTCCTCCAAACCAGCAGATGTATCTCTAACTAAATTCAGTTAACTCTGGATGTACCCTTCCTAACTGTCATTCAGAAATAAATGAATGGAGTATAAAGCTTTCATTGTAGTATAAAGTTTGGTGTGCCATTGATACAGAAAGGTCAACTGACCAGTGGCCATGTTAGAATGATCCATTATCTCCAGTGATGTTTCGTTTCTGTGCAAGTTTTCCTCCCCCCATGGTTCATCTCTTGGTGGTAGTATCAGAATATACCATAGCAATTTATTCAGTGTGCTGCCATAGCATGATGAAAGGTAGCCCAAAAGAAAATTAACATGAAAGAAGACAAGTACATCATGTTAGTGGGTCAATTATCCAGATGTCACTATGGCTTTTCAGTATGTCACTATGCTTCTTTTCACAACCCAGATAGGGTAAGAGGGAGAATCTTGAAGACACATGCAATGATCAATTTTTATTTGTCTTCCTCAGTCCCTAAAATGTTACTCTGTCCATTGATATGATGTTACTATGTCCATTGATGTGTGAGTCAAGAAAGATCTTCCGTGAAGCTAGACAAAAGTGTGAAAGGGAAAGAATCAGAAAGAAGTTGCAATAAAGGAACCATAAAAGACAGAAGGAAGATCAGAATGGACTTAAATAAGAGCATGGTTTTTTAGCTTTACAGGCTCCTTTCTTTTAATCCAGTCCCTATGTCTTTTGAAGATCACCTGCTGGCAATTTAAGGAAATAATGAAGCAACCCTTTAGTTCCAAGCATTTCTCAATAAAACAAACTCCAGGTTTCAGGGTTGTGTGTTAGCTACTGTTATTAAATAGTTGTAACAGGATTGCTATAAGGAGAAATCACATGTTTGGCTAACATGTTCTCTTTAGTAGGCTGTGGTTAAAATGACATCTCCAGAAGCAGTAGATTTGTTTGTTTGTAAGATTATTGCTTTAATTTGGCCATTACTTCTAAAGTTTCCAGGGGAAAAAGCCTGAAGGGTAGTTTTACCCCTAAATATAATGTGTTTCATTCTTTTTAACATTTATTACTCCTAGCTCTGGAATCTGGCTTTCCTATTCTTGGGGGATGGTTGATTGTTTCCCAAGAAGGCAGTTTGATGAGCCCAGGACACCAAGTACAGAAATGGTTCTACTGGGTAATTCAGTAAGTACCAGGCATTCTCCCTGAAGACTATTAAATATGAAACTTGTATTTTAACATAAATGGACAGAATCTATTTTAACAGTAGAGTGAAAATTGCAGTTACATAAATGGAAGAGACTGACAATTCAATAATCAATTTCATTTAATTTTGAAACATGTTACATATTCATTTCAAGTAAATTGGTCTTCCTGATTATGATTGCTTGGGAATGAAGCCATAAAGGACTAGAAAGTAAAAGATCTCAGGAGAATTTTGGAAAAAACTCAGATTCCAATCTACTAATTGTGCTGTTAGGGAAAGGGAACACAAATGTAATAGCATTATACTCCCATATATTTCAAATCTTATGTGAGTGTATATACAGCCATTATTTACAATAGTTTTCCCTATCAACTTAATATATTGGGTTTATGTTAAGGAACAAGACTGGCTAATTAGACTTTACTGCTTTTGCATTTGTCAAAGTAGCAAAGTAATCCTAAAGAGGAGAAACCTTACTCCCCCCAAAATCAGGGCAACCTCTTGACACAATGAAGCTTTGGGACCTTACATAATCTCATCTAGATAACTCAAAATCTACTGTAAATATTCCATCAGTTTCTTTATAATTTGGGTAAATTATCCTGAGATTCAAGATAAAATACCAAAAAAATCTTTTGATTCAAATAATTTATAATGCATGACTTTTTTTTCTACATAGGCTTAAAGCAGAAGCTAAGATTTGTCTTTATTTCATAGAAAACAATTCTATAAGGCAAGTGTTGCTCATTATTATGTTTTTATAAATATATATGAATTATTTTATAAATATGTTATGAAGCAACTGAGGGGTCAGAAACATTGAATGACTTGTCCAGAGTCATGCAGTTAATTAGTAGTGGGTCTGGGATTTAATTCCATAGTTATGCTCACTGTTGGAAACAGAACCAATGGTTCTTGTGAGTAAAGACCTAGGTATGAAGCACCTTTTGAAAGATGGTGACCTGTACAAATTTAGTATCTTTCACAATAATAACCATCATTCAAACAATTTTTTCAGATGTTTGCTGAGTGTCTGCAACATTTAAAGTTCTGTTCCGTGCAGTGTATTGAGTTCTGTTGAGTAAAGCATGTCTTGACTTAAAAGCACTATGAAAATACCAAATCCAAACATTATATTTTTATATTTGAATATTTAAAACTCAAACCACAAAGTCAGTTAAGTGCAGAATTGAAACTAGAATTCTGATTCCTCAAATCTAGAACAGAGCTTCTTCCATGATGTATGTTTGAGTAGTGTAAGACAAGTCTGTATTGAAAGAACTTGCAGCCCAAATGGGAAGACAATTAAAACCATTAAATGCTAAATATTGGCTTAAACTTCAAATTCCAACAAAACAGCAAGACAAGTGGCCACAAAGTTATATCATAACTAAAAACAAGGTATGTATGACTCAGGAATGAGAGTAACATGTAGGTTGAAAGCCATCCTCAGAAGATACATTTTCTCATATAGAAAATCATTGGTGGAACACACATGGGGAATTACTTACCTGGTGGGAATTTTGACAATCGTATGCATCACTGATTTATTTGCATTTTTATGAGTCCCATTCACCAAAGAACTCTAAGTCATCACAATACCTGGTATGTCCCAAGAAGTTCTATATTATTTTAGATAGTTGAATAAATGAATAGATGCTGTAATTACAATAACAGAGGACAAAAAGCAAGTAGTTCCCTTGGGATTTAAAAAAAAAAAAAGGACTTCACTCATTCTACTAATAACAAAAGTTATCAACAGTCCCAAAGAAGCATAGCTAAGGCTTGCTATCAGCACAGTACTAATAACAGCCTACTTATCAGCCCACTGACAGTTCAGTAATGGTAAATTGCTTCAGATTGGAGGGCATTCTCTGGTTAAAAGGCTCTTTCCCATATGAGTAGGGAAGGGGTGTTTAAGAGAAAAGAAAGAAGAAAGGAGTTTACAGATGTGTGTTAATGAGAGATTTTTCAAACTTCTATACATGGTGTAATGACATGCTTCTAAACTAGGGTCATTTCCTTTATAAACATTGTAGCTTTTCCTTAGACCCACACCAAATTGTTGCTTGACTGACTAAGCTAATCTAAGATTGTGTCTCCTTAACAAGTGAGGGACAACTGAACACCAATTAATCAGAGATGATGGAAGGCTGAGTCTATGAAATGGTACATGAATAACCATTCAGAAGCATATTGCCAAGGCCACTTTGCTAGCAATGTAGTTGTTCTTCCATCCTCAATGCACAGAATTCATTAGTAGATACTCAAGGTAAATTATGCTGAAAAGAGAGAATTGTGTTGTTATGCTGGTAAGGCACTGCAGTTTGTTATGAAATTCCTTTTTAACAGGAATATGGTATCAGAATTCTTCAACAAAAATGGCAATAGTTTGAGAAATCTTCAGGTTATATTAGATAAGGTAGGAATGGACAAATATTCCTATGAGAGTCATAATTAAGAGAACCCAGTTATTGTACAGGTAGGGGGACACTGATTCGGACTTAATACCATTTCTCCAACCAGTCCTAGACTCTCTGACCTGTAGTCCATCAGCAACAAGGAGTCAAGTTCAAGCATCCATTTCTCAATGGATGCCATTGATAGTCCAGGGGACAGAAGGTATGAATGCTTACTACAAATATTGAACAGGTCAACATCATAAAAGTAGGAGTGTAAATCAATCAGAGGCAGTAGAAATAATTGTGTGAGAAAATAATGGCATGCTTTTTCTTATGAGTAAATGTATATATTCTAGACTATGCAAAACAAAATCGTAACCTATGAAATCTGACAAATTCCAGCAATGTCCTAGGAGCTAGAAAACATTTACTGGAAGATTATTCTGATGTTTTTTGGTTTTGTTTTAGTTTGGGGGGGGGGTGGAATATAGAGAAAGAAGGAATAAGGCCTTGCTGAAACCAAACCAGTAACAAGTTCAAAATCTGACCTTTACACTGAGGCTACCAGAGGGAGAGAAGAAGGGAGGAGAGCAAAGCGGGAAGGGGCCCAAAGGACTAGAGGAAGGTTGTTGGTGCCCTACTAGTGGGTGTGTTGATTCACACATGAAGGGTGTGAACCAATCTCTGACTCATAGACAATAATATAAAGCAAAGTTATCTCAACTAACCAAAATTTCTTTCTCAATGAATGCCTTAAACAGATTTAAGGGGGACAATTAATTTGTTTTAGGATGATAGTGCCTTTTATCCATAGATAAAACTTTTTAGTTTGTTTCTCTGATCATGGCCAGGGATTTGGGTCACATGAGTAGTATTTTTTGGTCACATGAGAAATACTGAACAATCATTTAAGAGTTCTAGGATGAAATGACTCGCACAACAGGAACAGATACAAAAGGTGTGCACTCATGTGAGCTGTGTGTACTTACCCCAGCTTTACCAACTGGTATTTCTTTGCTCCAGAAATGTCCTCCTCCTGCCACCCTACATCAATTGGTTAGCTTCTTCTATGCACAGAAACTGCCTAGATCTTCACAGTTATACAGTCACCTTCCCCACTCAGGAAATGAATGCCTCTTTTTTTTATTAAATTTATTTATTAATTTCACATCATTGCAATCCCAGGGATTTATGCCCCCCACCCTCTCCTCTATTCCCCCTCTTCCCCTCCTATTCAAAGTTGTGCACTTCAGTTTTAGCCTATTTTGACTTTTCCTCAAGGCTTTTGTTTATTTTTTCACTACATCCCATATATTAGTGAAACCATTTGGTCTATCTTTTTCTTTATGACTTGTTTCTGCTAATATGATTTCTTCTAAGTACATACATGTTGTTATAAAATCATCAAATTTGTCATTTTTGGTTGATGAGTAATATTCCATTGTGTATACATCCACAATTTTTCTCATCCAGTCATCTATTTTGGGGCATTTAGGTTGCTTCCATGACCTTGCAATTATTAGTTGTGCTGCAGTAGCTCAGCTCCAAAGAGGTTTCCTCAAGCTGTGTGGCAGATCTCAAACTACTGAGAATGGAACTACCATTTGATCCAGCAATCCCACTTCTGGGGATTTACCCAAGGATACAAAAACACTCATTTAAAAGGACACATGTACTCAGATGTTTATTGTAGCACAATTTACAATAGCCAGGATATGGAAACAACCCAAATACCCCAAAACAAATGAATAGGTCAGAAAGTTGTGGTGTACGTACACAATGGAATATTACTCATCAATCAAAGAAGACAAACTTATGTCATTTGCAGCAAAAGTTAGGGTTAGAACGAATCGTGTTAGCAGAAATAAGCCAGAAAGAAAAAACTACTGGATGATCTCAATTACATGAGGTATATAGAAAAAACAACCAGACAAGAAAAATTTAAAACTGTCAACAGAACTGAAGCATAGAACAAGAAGGGGACAAAGGGTAAAGCTGGGAGAGGGATGGGCACAAGAGAAAGATGTTTCACAGGTGATAAGGTGATGGGAGAATCTTGGGGTTAGATGATATGAAATATATATATAAAATAAAATAAATTATAAAAAAATCTTTCCTCCCTTCCCATTCTTTTAGGAGGCAAAAAACTGTTATAAAAACTAATCTGTCTTTACACAAAGATTTAATCTAAGTACATCCTGAAGACACCTGCTGAGTCAGCACGTGTGGTCTGTGAGTGTGCCTGGTATCCCAGAAGAAACTGAATTTCATGCACAGTCAGGGAGGAGGCAAGTGTGCTAAATACATAAGCTGCCACAGGAGATGAGCCTCTGAATGAGGGTGCTTTGTTAGAATAAATTTTTACTAGAATACCTTAGTTCTAATCAATAAAACACCTCTTCTCCCAGGGTGATTTCCTCTGGTGTGATGCACACACCTAGCCACCACCAAAGAGATCACACACCAGTCTCAGGCATGGAGCAAATCTCCACAAGATTTGCTGTACTGTAGGTATCCCAGTACAGGCATTTGATGAAAGCCTTTTCTTTTGTAAGATTTTAAATGCAAGCAGAGAACTACATACCTTCTTTAGTAATTCCCACATATCTATGAGTGTCGGAAGTAATTCTTGGACTACCACCAAATTTCCAGCTTAATTATCCAGCTTCAAGCTAGTTTTAACTCCAGTAACAAATGTACTGCTTTTTGGAGGTGAGAATAATTGTGTCTTCCATAACTTTTTTCATTTAATCAACCTTTTAAAAATGTTATTTGATTTCAAGTCTATTGAAATTATAGGAATAGTACCAAAAAGTTCTATATACCATTGACCAAGGTATACCATTATCAATGTTTTATTATATTTGCTTTATTTTTTTCTCAGTACATGTGTGAACACACACACTGTTATCTTTCTTTGAATCCTAAGTAGGTTACAGATATAATCCATCTTTAACCCTGAGTAATTTGTGTATTTTCTAAGGACAGGTATGTGCTCTTATATAAACACAGTGTAATTATCAAAATTAGGACATTTAACATGGCTACAATAGTATTATCTAATTCACAACCCATATTCAGATTTTATCAACTGACCCAACAATATCATTTAGAGGAGTCTCCCCCATCCTCCACCTACCTCATCCACTAGAAACCCCAGGCCCAAATTACCTAAGTTCAGTTGTCACATCATCTTATTGTCATTTCAAAGACTAACTAGGAAGAGTTTTGAGGACTTCCTTTGCCTACATATTAACATCATTGATAAGTGAAAGACTTCATTTCATAGATTGCCTCTTAGTTTGAGTTTTTAGAATCAGGTTAGCAAGCATCCCATAGAAAGGATGAGTACTTTGCATTAAATCCCTTCAGATACATCTAAAGTTACTCTGTCTAATAATGTCAATTTTGATCACTTAGCCTGCTGGCTATCAAGCTTTTCCACTGATAAATTACTATGTTTCCCTTTGTTTGAGATTGTATGACTATTAAGATTTCAAAATTCTACTCACAATACTTGCAAAATCATGATTGTCAGACTCTTTTTCTGGAGAAGGGAATGATTGCTCTTCCTTACAATGGAATGCCAACTGGCAAATTCACTTTTTAATGTTAGTGTTAGCAAGCTATTTGGCATCTGCTTTAGTAGCTAACTTGTTACGCCAGGATTTTTCCCTGGCCTCTGTTATTTTTCTCAAATTGCAATTATGCCTTTAGCTGAGGATTCTCCAGGGTATAGCAGACTCATTTAGAACAGCAGGACTATAATAGGTATAACACTGTATTTATTTATTTCAATTTAAAAGCACATACTGCATATACTATATACTAGGTATTCTTTTCACTGTTTTACAAATATTGACTGTTTTAAGGCATTATCAAAGCCCAATAAGGTAGATATTGTTATTATTTTCCTTTTACCATGAGTAAATGGAGGCAGTGGGCTTAAGTAATATGTTTGAGTTCAAGTAGTTTAAAAGATTAATATGTTCAATCAAAGCAATCTGTCCTTTAAACCATTATAATATGCTACCTTACACTGATGTACAAATTCTTTCTTTTTAAATTCTAAGATAGTCTAAATTCATATCAGTGAAAATAAACTATTTCTAGCTTCAAACAAGAGGCTTAATATTTTTAGACTAAATCATACCAGAATATATGATTGCGAAAGCTACCCCAAAAGGGAAGGGTTAAAAAAACAGAGTTAAATCAGAAAATCCAATAAAGAGGAGAACATGCAGTTGGGAAAGGTGGCAATGGATAGGATTAATTTGGGATATGAAGGAAAGAGTGTCAGCATGAGTACCAGTGTGCTATCAGAATCACAGGTAACTTGCTCCAAGGTAAATGTTCACCAAGTCACCGATATGTTCCCTGATGTCTTCCAGTTCCCTTGCAGTTGGAAAGAGCCATTCTTGCCAGCTACAAGGCACACCCAGGGTCAGTTGAGATTCTAACAATCTAGTTAGCAAGTAGTCAGGAGAAATTAGACCTCCTATCTATAGATCTTAATGGGATTCACATAGGTCCTCTCATCAATTTTCTCCAAACAACAAAAACAGCTATGACAATCAGATCAGAGGAGTTATAGCATTCAGAGCAAGAGGGTTAGGTCATAGGTTTACAAACTGTTCTCTGTGGTCTCACCAGGCATTGAGAGTTTGGAGGCTTAGGTGAGCAAGGTCTCATATCTGCTTCAACCACTGCAGCTGAACTTTCAATGGCTTTATATTCCAAGCTTCTTGGATAACTGTTATTTGAAAGAAAGAGATAGAGTAGAGCTTTTAAAAAAATACTGTAAAGCAATAAATATATCACCTATGACTTGCATTAGCACCTATTTAATGAAGAGAAAAACAAAGCACACAGAAGACTTTTGAGAATATTCTCTGTTCTAGCTATCAGCATCCTCTCTCATGCTGAAAGTGACAGATAAATGGAAAATGCTTGAGGGGCCCCACTATATGCAGTTTGCAGTTGACTCTCCATGTTGTAAATGTTCACCAAGTCACCCATTTGTTCCCTGATATCTTCCAGTTCCCTTGCAGTTGGAAAGAGCCATGCAACTAGACTGCATCATGCATGAACAGCATGTCAGTTGCAGGTGAAAGCAATGTGAGCACAGTGAACTATCCATGTGCTTCTTTCATCATGTCATGGTAACACCGCAGGCCTCATGCCTATGACGGAACCTGAATGGAAGTAGCCTGGGTTATTCAGTCACCACATGGAGGTCAACTGCCTTGAACAAGAAATACATTTATTCCATTAAGACACTGACAGTGGAGTCTGTTACTGCAACCTCTCCTTTCTTATTCAAACTAATACAACTGAAAAATACATTAATTTGGGGCAGAAAGAAGCATACCATTCAATGCATTGCTGGAAGCAGCTGTTCTCAAGGGGGAAGAATGAGTTTGTTTATCTCCCGCCACTACCAAGGAACACTTGGAAATGACTAGAGATATTTTGGGTTGTCACAGTAAGAGAGAGGGGAGATGGTTTACCGGTGTCTAGTGGGTTGAGGCCAGGAGTATGATGCCAAATAGCCCACGGTGCAGACTTCTTCCAGGTCATAAAACTGTCTGACCTAACACATCAGTAGTGTCAAGGTTGGAAAAGCCTGGTCCAAAGGAAATTGCTAGTATCTTCAATTTTTGTAGAAATTGTCTACTGGCTACACAAAAATCTAACAACAACAAAATATATAACCTTTGCCTATTATGCATTGAAAGTTAACCAAAAATCACTTATTTAATCAAATTTTAAAAATTACTTCAACATAATAAACTTCCATTTATTTTATTTTAAATAAATTCACCACACTGACACTTTCTCCATTTGTATAAAACAAACTGTACATTGTGGTACACATAGACCCATGTGTATACTTCGCATGTCACTTCTTCCTTTTCATAGATTCAGAAATTGTTCAAGAGAGATTACTTAATCCAAACTTCTCAGTTTTGGGAAAATAACTGTCAAAGAGTATTTATATCAGAACTAGAAACTACACTCAAGGCTCATCTCACTGCTTTTTCCATTACATCACACCATTCACCTTCATTAAAAAATGCTAGGTCTAGGGAAGGTAAACAGCTGCTCCAACCATGGGATAAGGCTGGAAGGGTGGTGGAGCTTAGTGTTTGAGGACAACACATAGTTTCCAGGTGAGAGTGTTTGGTTTCGACGGGAAGGACAGAATATGAAAGGCAGGAAGGCTGCAGGGTGAGCTCACCGACACAGCATGTCCCCATTCAACCACTGCTCCACAGACCCACTGGCCGCATCTGCATCATCTTCTCTTCCAAGCAGGCACACAGGCATGAAAACCAGAACTGAACCAAGCTTGGCAAGAACTGTGAGAAATTTCACAACTTAACTGAATGAGACAGTTAGATCAGAGTTAGGCTACCACCTATAACTCTTAACTCTGGGCTCTTGGTCAAACATCATGCTTCTAAATTTTCTCAGCTTGACATGTGGGATATGAATTTTTTAAAAATAATTTTAAATTGTCAATAATAACATAATAGTTACTATTGTGGAATGCTTTCTTTCTATGATCCAGGAACTATGTGACCTGGGTATTCATATCTCCCTTTATAAATTAGGAAACTGGGATTCAGAGATTGAGTAACATGATGAACATGATTAATAAGAACTAGGACTTGAACCAAGAACCAAGATCAACTTGACTACAAAATCAATATCCTTAATGACTATGCAAGCTTCCTCCAAATACCAGTTCTCCCATCCTGCGATTCTACAATTCTTCCCCCAAATGGCTTAGTTCACAATCAATTAGAATAATAAACCTGGGTCATTTGTCTAGAATAATCCAGTTTAGACATTTACTACTCATCCATAATCCCAAAAGATGAGACAGAATGTTTGTAAATATCATTGATCTTAGTTCACTTTCTAATGAACAAAACATAAATAAAAATTAGAAGTCAGAAGCCTATAGGATCCAAACTTAAATCTAAATGCTGCAAAATATCCAGATGAGCTGGAAATATGCAGGGTAACTGGATTAACAAAAATAGTCCTATTAGGTGATCTTGCTGGCATAGCCAAGAGTTTATTTTTAAAATGTGCAATGTGTTTCTTCTGTACATTTAAAAATAAAGAAAATGATTCTACACAAAAAATAAGTAGATGTCAATTTTTGAATATTCCCTAACTTTGGTAGATAGGAGCCACTTGTAATTCAATGTTTAGAAAGAATGTCCCAACTACAACATATAAAAAAGATGTACTATAAGTGCCCCAAAACAGACGACTAGATGAAAAAAATGTGGTATAGATACACGATGCA
Organism: Uropsilus gracilis; assembly: GCA_004024945.1. Classification (NCBI taxonomy): domain Eukaryota; kingdom Metazoa; phylum Chordata; class Mammalia; order Eulipotyphla; family Talpidae; genus Uropsilus; species Uropsilus gracilis. The sequence continues at coordinate 17,844 of PVHY01004871.1, forward strand.
ATATTACTCATCAATTAAGAATGACAAATTCAACGACTTTATGACAACATGAATGTACTTAGGAGAATTCATACTAGCAGAAGCAAGTCAAAAAGAGAAAGACAGAAGTCAAATGGTTTCACTAATATATGGGATATAGTGAAGAAAAAAAAAGCCATGAGGTAAAGTCAAAACAAGTTAAGCACCAAACTGAAGCACACAACTATGAGCAGGAGGGAAAGGGGGGGAGATGGGAGGAGAGGGTGGGGGGGGTAAATCCCTGAGATTGCAATGATATGAAATTTAAATATAAATATAAATAATTTAAAAAAAGAAATATAAGCAAAAAGTATGTTCTAAACTCAAATTGCTTGCATGATGTCCATATGTTTGAGGATTTCTATGCAGGGCAGGGGATGAGGAGGAGATGGTATATATCATCTTTATCCTAATGAACTTTCACCCCAATGTCTTTCTTTTAAAATATTTTCAAACCCTCTATCTCATAGTCCCTAGCTGGCAATCCCTTTTCTATATTCTGTGTTAGCCTAAATGGTCATCTATTTAAATAGCTTCCTAAATATGTCCCTCATATGAGGCAGGATTTATGGATTAGAATTGTATTAAAAAGTGAGGGTCATGGTAGGAGTAGGAGAAACAGAACAGAAAAACTAATCTTAATATTAGCATAAGCCTGTGCTACTCTTGAAATACATCCTCCAGGAATTGTCTTTTTTGTTGTTCTTGAGGCCCCATTCCTCTCTAATTACCCCAATTTTCCTCATTTCATGACCTCTGCTGCCCTTCTCTCTTGAACTGCCTGTGAAAACTATAAAAATTCCTTTTATTTTATTATACGGCATAATTTTATTCTTGCAGTCTCAACCTAACCCATCTTGAGCAAGTCTGAGGTTGTGAACTTTGTTTAGAAAGTTCAAGGTTGTAAAATAGGTCACCAGACCAGGTTGGCACACCCTAAAGAATCACCCTCCTTGGGAAAAGTTGGGATTCTTGGCTCAAGGATGTTTGTGGTTAAAGTGACAAATGTTATTACAAATCCTTGCAGAGATAAGTATGACAGGGGGGCTATGTGGGCAATCAGGCAGCCTCTCACTATTCAGGAAGGTCCCTGTTTTCATCTCATGCTTTTCAACACTTCCCTGGTGTTCATTGCCACAAAGTGTCTCCCAGCACTAGGTTCTTGTTGGAGAAAATTGAGCTCAGTGAGCAAAAAGCAATCCAAGAAGAACACCAACCTCTACACTAATTAGGCTCACTTTCATCACCTGGTGGAGTACATGTTTTGGTTTATAGAGGCCCAGAAATATAACTGAAAGTAAATGAGAAGCAAAGTAACAGGAAAGGGAGGGAGGGAGGGAGAGAGAGAGAGGGAGAAAAACAGGGAAGGGGGGAAAGAGGAGTGGAGGGACAGAGGGAGGGAAAAGGGGGAAGGAGGGAAATTATTTTATTCTGAATTAAGTCAAATTAAAAGGTACACACATATTTACATGCATGGAAATAAATGGAATCTGTAAAGAGCTGGGAAATCCTATAATTCAGGCAAGAACTGTTTGACTGGAACAAATAACCTTGTATGCTCTTTCATCCATTCTACTTTTAATGACTTTCAACCTTTGTAATCTTGCCCTCTAAGCAACAGGGGATGAGGGAGTGTGGAGAAAATAGATTTCTGGTGAGAGGCCAAACCTTCAGCAGAGATGGTAAAAAGACATTCTGAAAGGCATCAGATTACCTGGTGCATCTCCCTCAGGGATGCTCTAAGTGTCCTCTTTCAGTCAATTTCTGATGTACAAACTCACTAATAAGGGGGAAGCCTCTAAGTTTTCTTTTAATTCAAATCTATGACTGAGTCCTTCCTCACTTATAACAGTTTTCCTGAGATCTAAGAATGAACCTCATGCTACTAACCTGTTAGAAAGTCCCTGATCTCATCTTATTCTCCATTTGGTGTGGTTTTCTTAGTGATAACATCAGTGGCAGAGATAACTCTTTTATTCTAGAGGGATAATGGCTGAGTTGTATAGTAAATGGCTTTTCTGTCTCTATCTTCTCTCACCAATCCCTAAAGGAACAAGTTTCTCTCTTCAAGTTAGTGGTCCCAACTAGGCACTGAGGTAAAGAGCTCTTGATGCTCATTCAGACATCACTTGCATAAGATGTTTTTGAAACCCAGGATTCTGAAAACACCCAGTCTAATGTGTGTCAAGCACCTTCTAATGTTAAAGTGGAACTTGGATACCAGGGCAGGCTCTGATTTACTATGTAGCTGTGACCTGTTAAATTAAAAAATTAAAAATTAAAAAAGGTTAAAATTTAACTTCTCTAAATTTTATTTTATCTTTTTCTACCTATTATACCATGCTGTTTTAATTACTATGGCTTTGTAGTATAATTTGAAGTCTAGAATAGTAATATTTGCATTTTCTTTTTTTTAGTCAAGAGACTTTTTGATATTCAAGATCTTTTGTTATTCCATATGAATTTCTGGGATTTTTGTCCTATCTCTTTAAAAAATGTCATTGGAACTTTTATAGGATTGCATTGAATCTGCAGATTGCTTTTGGTGGGATAGCCATTTGATGATGCTAATTCTTCCAATCCATAATCAGGGAATGTCTTTCCATTTTCTTGTGTCTTCTATCTCTTTTAGCAGTGTTTTAAAGTTTCTTTGTTAGGTCTTTCACATGTTTTGTTAGGTTTATTCCCAGGCATTTAATTTTTTTTTTTGGCACAATGGTAAATGGAATGTTTTTTTAAATTTCTTCTGCTGCTGCTTGACTTTTTGCATATAGAAAAGCTATTGATTCTTAGAAAGATACAGCTACCCAAAATTGAACAAAGAAGAAATAGAGAAATTAAACAAAACAATCACAAGCAGCAAAATTGAGGTTGTCATAAAAATGTTCCCTAAAAACAAGAGTCCAGGACCAGACAGTTTCATAAATGAATTCTACTAGGCAGTCAAAGATGAAATAATACCTGCTAAAATTTCCCCAAAAATTGAGAAAGAAGGAAAACTGCCAAACACATTCTATGAAGCATACATTGCACTCATATCAAAACCAAATAAAGACAGCACCAAGAAAGAAAGCTATAGACCAATATCCCTAATGAACACAGACAAAAAAAAATTTTAAACAAAATCCTAACAAAGTGAATCCAATGATGCATAGAAAGCATTATTCACCATAACTAAGGGGGATTTATCCTAGGGCCACCAGGATGGTTTAACATCAGGAAATCAATTAACATAATCCACCGCATCAACAAGAAAACCAAAAACCATATGATCATATCGATAGATGCAGAGAAAGCATTCAAAAAAGCACAGCACCCATTCCTGATAAAAGCCCTTGAAAAATTGGGGGTAAAAGGAACATACCTCAACATAATAAAAACCATCTATGACAAACGTACAGCAAGCATCATCTTAAATGGGGAAAAACTAAAATCATTCCAATTAAGATCTGGAAGCAGGCAAGGATGCCCACTCTCTCCACTACTTTTTAACATTGTACTGAAAGTTCTAACTAAGGCAATAAGGAAAGAGAAAGACATAAAAGGGATACAAATAGGGGAAGAAGAATTGACGCTATCATTATATGCAGATAACATGATTTTCTATGTAGAGAACAAAAAAAAATGCACAGAAAAACTATTTTAAACAATAAACCAGTTCTCTAAATTTTAGATACTTGATATTCAAATTAGCAGACAATCTAGAAAGAACCAATCAGAACTATGAGTAGATATAAGAACATCTATTATTTAATTAGATATAAGGTATCTATCTTATCTTAGATATATGATGTAAGAAGAGCATCTGTTACCATTATAGTGTGTCAATTCCACTGCTAAACATGGGCAGTGGAAGTGGAAGCACCTACATAGTCTCAAAAATTAGAAAAACAGAAAACTGAATTAAATATTCAAAGAACTAGTCATGGATAAAAGGAAGGCAGTTGAATTGCTGATATGAAATTGAATGGTATATTGTCTGCAACCTTAAACACACTGAATCATTGGACCATGTGTAACTTGTGCTCAGAAGTTTGGCAAAGAAAGCCAAGGCAAGGAAGGATTATTTTTTTCCCCTTTGCCCCAGGATTCTGAATCATCTTTCCAAACCCATTTGTCTCCTGGTCTAGTAAAGTTCTTGTTGGAATGTGAATAGCATTGGTCTTTCAGGGACCAATTATAGATCCAGCTGAAAAGTTCAAGATGAGATAGAATATACTATAGTAATAAAAACAAAGACCACTCAATGACCTAAAATATCAAAAGTTTAATTTATTGTCCCTGCTACATGTCATCATGGGTCAGCTGAGTGCTGCTATGTTCAGTACTGTCCTCACATTGGAACCAGGCTAATAAAAGAGCTCTATCTGGAATATTACTGATCACCATGACAAAATGGAAAGAGAGAGTGCAGTGGATTGCACACTGATTCAAAGCTTTCTCCACAAGGTAATGTGCAGTCACTCCATCACATGGTTATTCCTGGTCAAAAGACCTAGAAGGGAAATGAGAAACATTTATGAATAGCACTACTAATCACCTGACCTTTTTGTTTGTTTGCTTCATCATACTCAGGAGTACTGATCTTGTAGTGATGAACCTGTATCCATAAGGTCCATGTCTTAACCCGATGTCTGTGTTAATCAGCCCAAAGCTCAAAAGATCTTCCAGATCCATGTGTTTCCTCCATAGTTCTAGCAGACTTAATCACCATGTCTCCTGACACACAAGAGAAAGTGAAGAGATCACTGTTGAGTTCCTATAAAAACATACATCTGGGAACACCTTAGGAAAAACAAAACTCTCACTAAGAGTGACAAATATGAATATCAAACAAAACTTTCTGAGTATGAAAATCAAGCTCTGAATCCAGTCTTAAAGTTGGAGTTTTCCCTTACTAAAACTATGCCAGACAAAAAAAAAAAAATGGTTCTACTTTTACTACTCTCAATGTGTACATTTTGGTTTTCACTGACCAAAACATAAATATAACTGAAACTATGTGGAAAGCGATTAACATACATTCTTGCATACACATATGACAGAAATAACCAGAATTATTTTGTTCTGTATTAAGATAAATTAAAAAGTAAAATTATAAGTGACTAACAAAACAGGTACTTGTAACAGGGGTGTGCGAGAGTTCCAACTGCTTCTGATCACTGGCACCACTTGATGTTGTCAGTCTTTCATATTTTACCCATTTTGATTTTTACTTGTGTTCCCCCAGTGGCTAAAAATGTTAGTAAGTTTTTGATAAAGAAACTGAAAAAGAGTAGAGCAGAAGATGGCTTAAGCATGAAAAGGCCAACAAAGTCTTCTCAGAGGTGGGAGATGACATATCAAATTTGAGACTCAGAACTGCTTTGTAATTTCACTTTAGAACTGGGAAGATCTTTTCTGATATTTATGCAGAAAGAGGTGGAGAGCAATAGAAAGTGTGCGACTTTCCCAAGCCCCATACATAGAATCCTATCAAGACCTGCTCCTCCCACCATCATGAAAACAAAAAGCTTGATAAGAAGTAAAAGCAACATCAGAAGCTAACACAACAGCAGCTAGAATTGATGGTGTAAACATCTTCTTTGCTCCCCTTTCTCAACCTTGGTCTGCCTCTCCACCTGGCGACAAGTGAAGCAGGACACACTAGTAATGCAAAAACAGAACTCATTTAAAAAAACCTGGGCTGTAATAAAATCATGATTTTCAAATGTAACCTCAGAATTTTAAATCAAAGGGGTTTTCATTAAAAAAAGCTGAAAATTATCTATTTTTTGAGTATTGTTTCCTCCTGGAATGAAGAGTTGGGGATAGTTCATTAACAAATTAATACAAATATTTCTACAAGAAAAAGCCACAGAATTTTAAAATAAAGATTGAAATGTGGATGCTTTGTTAGAATGCATATTTGGAGTACAGTAAAGTGATTTTTTTAAGCTGTACAAATATTTCCCAGTTATTCTAGTGATCACCTGCTTAATTCAACTGTGAATGACTCAAAATTTATAGATTTTGGGAAATTTGAAGAGTTTTGTTATCCAAATTTCACAACCCCAAAGTTCTTTTGTAATTCTGAGTGACAAAAATAACACAACAGACAAACCAAGACTCCTGAAATTTAACACAGAAAAGCAACTTCTCTACATTGTGAAACAAATGCTATCATTTTCCTATAGTTCAGATTTTGGATACAATAAATTGGAATTATATTTACCATTTCCAATATACAAAACTCCTCTTATGGTTGACACTAAAGAACTCTCCAAGAGAGTTCTAGCCAACTCATCTAAAAAAAAGAAAGAAAGAAATATTCAATGGAGATGTTCAAATTCAAAGGCTTGAATAAAGCTAATAAATTAGAAAGTATTTCCATTTTAAAGTAAAAGTATATAATCAAATGCAAATATAAACACAGCTGTAGTCATGGCTATAAGACATTTATTACTACATTAAAACATACCAAAAGGAAATATCAACAGAAAAATCGATGTATTAGACTAAGAGATACATTACACTGGTGAAATTTTAAGTATCTAATAACAATATATATTTAATGTAAAAGAACAAAGACTTAATTTTAGTTAAAAACCTTTTTAAGTAAAATTAATGAATAAATTTCTGAATACTATCAAAAAGAATTTGTAAACAAAAAGTAGCACTTAGGTCAGCTTATAGTCCATGTCACCCACCCATTCTTGCTTCTGATTAAGTTCTAAAATATTTTATTAGTTTTAAATTTTCCATGTTATTTGCTATTTCAGTAATGGTTGCTATAAAAGATGTTCTATTATTTCATGATTCACAAATGTAAGGCAGTGGACAAATATTAATTGAACCAATACTGAAATGGACAATAATGGAGAGGAAAGCAGAAGACAGAAGGAAACAATGGACCCTTGAGAAGGTCAGGCGCCTTTGCCTGTATCCAAGAGCACCTTCCAGAGGGCAGAGAAAGGCCAAGTGGTCCTTCAAGCACTCTAAAGTACCACTTTCTAGACTGACCCATCCATCCAAAGGGCACAGCACTACTGAGCATTATCTGCTGAGATGCCCTGCTCAATGAGCTGTGTCAGGAAATACCATCAGACAGTTTCTAAACTAGTCCGTAATCACTAATCCCTTGAACTCTGAGGTCAAAGCAATCTAAATCATTTAACAATGTTAAGTATTACCATTAGATACCTAGCAAATAATCAAATAAAAATGTTCCAATTCATCCTGGGTCTGCAAGTTCACGATCTCTGGAATTGGGAGTATGTTGGTGAGAAGTGGTGGTCAATTATCTTGCTTTGGACCCTTGTGGCTGCCCATAGGATATTTTAATATTTGGGAAAGCATTAAGACCAGGAATCAGATTGTAGAGGTGACAGTAGAAGTGAGGTACAGAGCATAATGCAAAGGAGAAGGAATGAGATAAAATGATGGTCTCTCTCAAGCAAGTAAGGTTGAAGGCCAAGTTCTTAGCTGTTTGAAAATTTGAGTCCAACTTTTCTCCATTACCCTGGGAGTATTAACAAATATAAAGCTGGTGCTTTGGGTAAGAAGCAAGGAACTGTGGGAACCATGAAAACATACCTACATAAAGATTGGCTTAGCACTTCTTAATGAGGCAGTGACTACACATGAGCTATTTCCATTTATTCTTAAATGGGATACAATACCAGTACACTTCTGGAGTTATATGATAGTCATAATGGGAAGGAAAGGAGTAAAATGGAATAGAAAGCCAGGTATGCCTAGAATCCTGGTATTATTTTAGATTCACTAGGGAGATCCAGGCTAAAGCAGTTGGGAACACCAGCTGAGATGCAGGTTTCAGGTGCAAGTGGATGCAGGGAATCTTGAGAGGACAGCTCAAGTGACAGGCATTTTAACACTGTTCAGAGCCTCTTCTAGGGAATCAAGTGAAGAATATGTTGTGTTACTGGGGTTATATTAAGCTTTAAACACATTTGGAACTCTATCTCGGTCTATCACTTACTAAATAAGATTAGCTGGGGTAAGTCTCTGGTCTTTCTAAGCCTTCATTTCATTATCTGCAAATTAGAGTAATAATAACCCTATTATTACGCCAAATGGTTTTTCTAAGGATTATGTGAGATAATATATTAAAAGTTTAGCAGATGTTGTCCTGTGAATTATTGTTCTTAATTCTTTACCACTTTCTGTATCCAAACATTTTCCCATGTGACTTGGCAATTCTTCCCACCAAGGGCAGATGCTATTTCCCTCTACCACTGATGTTGGCTTGTGGGTTATTTAACCACTGGAATGAAGATAGGAGGTTCCAGCACATACCTTCAAAAGAATCCCCTCTGGAATCTTTCAACTTCTGCCATGAGAAGCTTATGATACCATTGGGCTGCTGCTTCCTTGGTTCTCATATCTCAAAATGAGCATATACAAAGTACAATTGAGCCAAACCAGCATAATTCTAAGGTGTGAATAAATGCTGATGTATGCCATGCCATTTAGTTTTGGCTTAGTTTGTTTAGTAGCAATAGGTGACTGATAGCACAGTCACCTGGGGGTGGCCTGTATTTCCCAGGTTAATGTGCAATAATAGATCTTGTGAATCATTGTACTAGCCTGACTGCTCTGAAGTTACTTGAGACTTACCTTTGAAAGGTACATATTCACAGCTGCATGATTGTGTGGGAAATTATTCTTTCCTGAAAATTCTCAATTTTCCTTGCTTTTTCTCAAAGATTCTACCCTGCTTTCTGCTTAGATCTTCTAAATAGACGTCTTTCTTTTTCCTTGCCTAGAGTCCTCTGTATTATTCAATACTGTCCTTCTTCACATGGCTTGACTATTCCAGCCCATGTTCATCTTCCTTTTCTTTGCCTACTCATTTTTTTAATTATCAGCACAGTATGGTTTAGAAGTCCATAATTGTTTCATGGGATTCTTCCCTCCTCTGGGCTAAACTGACCCTCCTCCAGGCAGGATCTGTCTTGATTCTTTCTGTATCTCCAACAATCTCTAATGTAAAGTTAAGGCTGTCATATCAAGACAACAGATATTATCTTATGGGTTTTTTAATTCTACAATCACTGAGACAGTAGACATGAAATTGTATCTTAGACCAATTGTATCTCTCCGCTTTGTTTTTTTAAGGTGTTACCATAATAAGTTTTGCATTCTTCTCCTTTAGGGGGCAGAGTCAATGAGTTTCATAGAAACATGGTCATTGTTTCCAAGTTGGCAAATGATTTCTGCTCAAAGTCTTGCTCATCCCAAACTAAACTGCACCACCCTTATCTTCTTTACCTTGAAAGATACAGAGTGGTATGACACTTAGTAGGGCTTCTACCTTTGGTTTCAGGGAGTAGTAGTATTGCAGGTCTTTGCCTCAGTTCAAAATGCTGATTAGCTGATTCTGATTCACAAATGACTTATCTCCTTTATATTTATCTTCATCTGAATCAGTTAAAAAAAACTCTTTATGATAATGATATTCAATATTATCACTTAATTTGCTAATCATGATTTTTGAGATTGCCTGGAAACAGATATTGACTCAGAGATGAATTTTCTTCCAGTCTAATTTTTTGGATAATCTAAGTGTTTTACAATTAGTGTTTCTTCTATGTATGTTAAATTTACATCATAACTACTTAAAAGTATATTGACCTGCTAAGCAATATCTTCTACAGTTAAATATATGTGTCCACCCTACAATTCAGCACATTTGAAACTCTGGGTCTACCCACAGAAATAATTTTATGTACTCACCAAAAGACCAGTATAAGAATTCTCACTGAAGCTCCAAAGTGGAAACAACTTAATATCTATATCAGAATTGTTAAGTCGTAGCATATTCAAAACAGAATACTACACAACTGTAGACAAGAATGTAATAGCAAGAATGAATCTCAGAAAATGATGACTCAAAAAAAAGACCCAAAGGAATAAAATCTGTATGACTCCATTTATGTAAAGTTCAAGAATAAACCACATTTTTCAATAGGAATAAAGGAACAATGTTTCCTGAAATAGGTGTGAGTACTGACTGAGAAAAAAAATAGGAGAAAATCTTTTAGCTGCTAGAATTTTTCTATATCCTAATCTGGATAGAAGCTATATGTCTGTATATTGGTAAAAATTCATCAAGATGTAGATTATAAATAGATATACTATATTATATCTCAACTTTTAATTTTTTAGAAAAAAATTAAATTAGAGAAAAAAACGGTATTTAAATTCTAGTGTCCATCATTGCCACATTTAATTTGTCAAGCACTTCAGTTTCAGCATGGTATGACATTAAGACCTATAGATATAACTAGTTAAAGAAAAACTAAGTTAGACATTGTGAAACAAATTGTCAGTAAATGTTTCTTACTTATATATCTGATTTGGGAGTGTACTAAGACATCAGCAAGGACAAGCCATTTGGTACACTGACTAGCTAAATATCCATCAGTAGTTCTGTCCTATGCCAACCTGTCTCCAGATTGACAAGATAGTGTTAATGCTGCCGTGAGGGAAACAGAAACAAAGGCAGGTGCTGAAGCTGCTTTAACAATGAGGGCCTATTCTCTCTCATGCACCTGAGAACACCAGTGAACTTGGTCATTGTTCAGCGGCAGAAACCTCGTGGTTTCTCTCATCCTTAGCTCTTTGCCATGTGACATTATTTCCTTAGGAGATGACCCTACCCTGTGTCTCTTGACAACAGAATCCTCCAAACCCCCATAAACTGTGTCATCATGATTGACTAACCAGAGGTCATCGTTTCTTTCCTCCCCCTACTTTTATCCCAAGCTGTTTGCTCTTATTGTTAATTAAAAAAAAAAAAGAAAAAGAAAAAGAAAAGAGAAGGAAAGGAAAGATAACAATCCGAGTCAAGTAACAAGTAGCACAAAAGATTCATTTGTGAAGGGCAAAGATTAGCAGGACTAATAGCTCCAGGGTTTGGGGAAAGCCTGTCTGATTCAGACAACCAACAAGGAAAAGTTGAGTGTGGACAAATTGCTTGCTCCAAAGGGAATACTTTGTGGGAGGGTATGGAAATAACTATGTTCTGAGAGTCTGTTTTACTTTCTGTGGTGTTTCACCAACATGAGCCGCAAGGGCAGCCAGAGTAGCAGAAAAATACACCTGTGATAAAGCAGTAGTTTCCTTTCCTTCAGACATGGAAAGTGTAGCTTTTGGTTCAGAACTATACACACTCAATTTTCCTGACCATTTTCTTTAGTACAGGTACCAAATTGTATTTCATGCTGTACTTTCATGTACATGGAAAGAGAAAACAAACTTCTTCAGAGGCTACACAGAAACTTTCAGCTACAACTCAGGTCTTAGCATTTTATGAGACTATTCTCCAAGAAGGAATGGAGAGGCATTGGATCCCTACAGAGGTTTTCAGATGATGTTTTGGGAAAATATTTACTAGTTAGGGTAAAAACAAGCAAATCTTGTTGATTAATCTTTAATTTTAATATCTCCATTGACACAACCCTCTTGAAAATAAAAAAAAATTATTTTTAGTCTTCTTTTGTTGTGCTTATGAAATGAGCTGAATTATGTAAAGATAAAAGTAAATAACACATGGAATGAGAAATGGTCTTTTCAAACTAGTTTGAAGTAGAAGAAACCTCCAACTATACCAAATAGAGGTTTTCTAAAAATGAACTATTTTCATTATATTTCTCCAGAGAAACTATTTCCATAAAATAAGCATGAACGTACTTGTTAGCACAGTTAAAACAATACATTCTTTTAATTAAGGCAAAGGAAATGTTTTATCTTTGCTGGTCCCACTTAGAATTACGATTTGGTCCTCTATAAAAGTGGCTTTCAAACTTTGATGTGAGTTAGAATAAGTGAAATTATTTATTAAATGTGAATGTATCTGTATTTCTATGAAATGGGTAGGTAATTCTGATACAAATGGTTCACTGCAGTTTGAGATTCTAACTCACTCCCACCCCTATCTTAGTCCCAATGTCATCGGTGTTATCAATTCTAAAGCCAAAACAGAAGTGTCAGAACTGCACACTTCTTGCATGGATTTGGTCCATCATTTCTTACACCAAGTTAAGGACTGTTCCAGTGCATAAATGGGAACCTGCTCATCTTGTCAGAAGACCATTCTCATAAATTCCCCACCATTCTCCTGCTAAATGGAGCCAGGCCCCCCCTTTTATTAACTATCTGGTTGTGAACACACAAATAAGTTCATTGCATGGGAACAGTGAAAAGGTTTGAGAATGATCAAAAAAACACCTTTTTTTAAAGTTGTGGTATAGACACACAGTGGAAAATCATTCAACGATCAAAAAAGACAAACTCATGTCATCTGCAGCAACACGGATGGAAGTAGAAGAAATCATGCTAGCAGAAATAAGCCAGACAGAAACAGATAAATACCAGATGGTCTCACTTACAGGTGGGATATAGGGAAAACAAACAAAAGGACAAGGAAAACTTAAAATTAATAAACTAATAAGAGAACTGAAGTATACCGTAAGGGAGAGGGAGGGAGGGAGGGAGGGAGGGAGGGAGGGCAAAATCAGGAAAGGGATGAACAGAAATGACTAGGATGATGGTTCACAGGTGACATGGTGGATGGAGAACTTCAGTGTATACAATAATGTCATTAACAGAGATTAGAAATAGCTTACCAATGTCCATACATGTTTGACAGAAGCAGCACATGGAAGAAGGCAGAGCATTCTTCAACAGAGCATTCTACCTTCCCAGCAAAAAATGGGTTTCCAGATTCACTTTGCTTTGTAGAAAACCCAATTCCACAGCACATGCTCTGAAGACAGGAATACAAAAGCTTGGTTCCAGGATGAACCTGTTTCAGCAGGAGCCTTATCAGAGTCTCAGTTAAACTGTACTAAGTGGTCTTGGAGGTTTTTGTTTTTATTTTGTTGTGGTTGTTCTTTACCTCTCCTGTGCAAATTTTTCCAACAATCTTTTCCCCAGAGAAAGGACTCTGGAAACAGGAGCTGTCTCCAGGGCAGGAAGAGTGACATATTGACATGCTGAACCACAGGGCCCACAGCCCACTGACAGATGGGGAGGGAAAAAAAGAAAAGTGTTAGAGGAGTTTAAAAGGATTTTATAAGCTGTAAAGGCAACAATGAATTCAGTGGAAAGAGTCCACCACACACTAATAGGTGCTATTTGCTCTATGAGGAGGCACAAAGAAACAATGTAAGGGGTAAACAAAATGCACAGAAAATATGTGGGGAGACAGTGAGATGGTGGGCACGTGGACAGCTAAGAGTGAGCGCTGCCAGCATGTCTGATGGGCCTCGAGAGGCCAGGTTTTGAAAGTCTATGAGGGTTAAGCAGATTTCAACATGCACTCTTATCCGTGGAATCTGCAAGGCAATTATAAAGTCATCTTTCATGAGCAGACTATCCCACAAACATTACTCGGCTGCTATTATGCCCGACATTTGGGCCAACTTCTGGTTCAAAAATAGCCCATTTGTCAGTTTCCTCTACTCCCTGCTATTGTGAAAGAGGCAGAATTAGAAGGCATAGCTGGGATGCCGTTGAATCACTTTGAAATGGTGGCATTGGTTTATAAGAGGAAAGAGAGAACTTCAGACCCTAGGGGCCAGGACTGCACAGTGGTTTGCGTGAAAGGAAATGCCCACTTTGGGAACATCGTCTGTGGAATTCCCTGAAATAAGCTGCCCACTGAAGCTACCCAAAAACTTTAGAGATCTTTTTGATTTATATGCTTACACTGCATCTCATTTTACCAGACTTCCTTTCCTCCTTTTACCTACTTTTTCAATGGAGGGATAGAAAGCAAACCAAATAGGAGTTTGTACCATGACCCTGAGAAAAGGCATGATCATCACCGACAAGTGTTCAATGAACCTTCACGTGATCTGTTACCAGCACAGCATGTGCCTTTATTGACTTACTCACCAGCCTCTGAATCACTCCCCATAAAGAACATTCAAACATACCTTTCTCCTTTTAGACTGGGAGAACCCAACCCAGCACATAGGTACCCAGCCACCTTTCTGAGCTAGCTTCCTTTCTGAGATAGAGACTCTAAAATATCGTGGCAGCTCCACTACATCAGTAATTATGATGGGTTTCAAATACTAAAAGGAACTCCTTAAAAGGTCTGTGTTTCTTGTTCTAATCTAGATATGGGGGAGTATTTAAGTGAAGTCCTTGCTTCTGGAAAATGGTCACTTAAACATTTGGACACTTGAAGACCCATAAGGTCCCAAATGAGGCAACAGAATGATGAACAATTAATCAATGATTAACAAAATGATTATTCAATGACCTATCCATGATGGGAAAACACTGCTGTGGTAAGAGGCATCATGCAAAACCATGTCAATGTAATTATCAAAGAGATCTGGGATAAATGTGCCTTATATTTAGGTTGAGATTGGACTGAGATATATATTCTATCTTTTCAGAGAATGGTAACAACTTTCCCTAACATAACTGAATTAGCTTTATTTAAAGAACACCACCTAAGATATATGATTATATGTATCCTCAAATAATTTCTTAGCATCATTTCATTACTATGTTGATGAGAACAATCCTGGTAAACATTGAATGAAATGAAGTTACTTGAAGACCTGCTTTCATTAAACATTATTTCACTGAGTTATTATCCAAGAACCTACTGATGACATCAAATAAGGACTTGATATACATATATATGTATATATATGCTTATACTTATATATATACTTATATAAGTATATATATATACTTATATAAGTATATATATATACTTATATATATGATATATCTATATCACACATTCATAAGATGTGAAAACATAAACACATGAACTATATTTTAATTACAAGGCATTTAATATGCACCTGTATTGATCTGAAACATAAGAAATTGCTCTTTTTGCAGATTAAAAGATATTTTAGTTAAATACCAAAAAGGTTACATGCTTCAATCCAATACGTGTATATAGAGATACTCTTACTTCATCTCCATGCCCACTCTCTAAATCCTGGTTTGTGTACGGGGGCTGGGACTCTGCACACCATATTTCTACACTGCCATCTGCTCTCCGTGAGACTACAGCAGTAAAGAAAGTTAAAGGGACCTGCAAGATGAGACAGTATCTAAGTCTTGCATTTTCCTATTGATTTCTTTTCCAATGAGCACCCTCCCCTATCCCAGCTCCGCGTCTTTGCCTGGTTTTTGAAGTTTAGCTTACAAAATGATGGTTTTATGTTTTATTCATTTCTCCACACTCCAAGAATTTGTCTTACTGTATCCCCTCAGAATCAGTTTTATACTTAAGTTTCTCATACCCAGGCTTCTTCTCTTTGTTCCTATAGCTTAAGAGACAGTAGCTGCTTACAATATCTGCTTTTTCTGTAAAAAAAATTCTTATAATATCTAAAAAATTTCATATATTAAATTTTCTCCATTGAATGACATCCCTATGATTCAGCCATTTCACTCCTAGGTACCTACTCAAAGAATGAGAAACACTAAATCAAAAGGAATCAAATATATCTCTTCTTGGCCTTTTGGCTAAGATCAAGTGCAAAAGGAAACTTACTCCTATATCTATTGCAACATTATTTACAATAGTCAAGATATGGAAACAACCTAAGTGCCCAAAAACACATGAGTGGATCAAGAAAACATGGTATATGCATACAAAATGTTATACCATTTAGTAATCAAAAAAGACAAACTTGTGCCATTTGCAGCAACAACAATGGAGCTGGAAGTGGGTATGGTAAGCGAAATAAGTCAAGAGAAAGATAAATATTGGACAGATCACTTATATGTGTAATATAGACAAAACAAAGGGTAAAACAAAGATAAATGTAAAGACCAACACTTGAAAGCTGACCATGATCTTAGGTATACATAGGAGTAGGGGGAAGGGTCAGGGAACACAGAGGATCACAGTGGAGGACAGTGGGTGATTCAGTGGTCGGAGAGCCATAGCGGCCATACTTGAAGAGGGAAATCCTTTTCTTACAAAACACTAACAAGGATGTAAATTGATGGTACTTCAATTGAAAAATAAATAACTGGCATCACTTCTGTTTTCCTAATTGATTTTTGACTAATATAGTATGTTTGCATAATTAAAATGTCTATTATATATATGTATATATTCTTATTTTTTTAACATACAGAGAAAGCCTAGTACTGGCCATTGGAAATATGTATTTCCTCAAGGTTAACTCCCCAAACTCACTGAATGTATCCAAATATCATGTCTGCCATTTATACTAATAATAGAATTTAAAAATCATTACACTATCAACCAGTCAAACCAGAAAGACTTTGGTAACAAACAGTGAAAAATAATGAATATAGTTTGGTATAAGGTTCATTTGAAAAGGTGGAGTTGATAGCTGATTCACTGAGGCATACTTGACCCATATTTTTAAAACACCTGCCCAGCTTTGACATAAACAGCTTCCTAAGATACCTACCCTGATTGATGGGGATGTTACATCAACATTATGCTCTCCTGGGTTCTTTTCCCTTCTCTCAGGTCAGTAACATGGGTGTGCACATTGGTTCTCACTCTCGGAGTATTCTAGATACCTCAAATTTCCATGATGCAGTCAATCTTTTAGTCCCTAATTTTAACATATTGGTAAGAAAGTGTTTTTTCTCGAAGGCCTAATAAGAGTAATGGTTTCCATACAGTAGGTACTGAGGAAAATATTTCATATTATCCATATGACACTAAGAAAAGGCCAAGTTTTTAATCAAGACATTTTTTCATTAAGTATATATGTTCACAATCAGCATGATGTCACATGCACTGACTTATATAACTGGTCCTCTTTTAGTAATTAACTTACCCATACTGCAAGATTACAAGCACACACACATTCACACACAATACATGCACTCCAAACTAACAAATCAACTATAAAGAGTTAAAAGGGGGGTTCTTTTAATAAAATTAACATATATAAAATTTTCCACTGCCAAAATGGAGAATTGTTAGGGTACTAGTGGTAGTGGGCAGAGTGTGAAAGTATGCATTTGTAGATAGTTGATCTTATATTCCTCGGATCAGATAGAAAAATGTAAACCCACTTTACTTCAACAAACATAATTTGGAACAAAAAAAAGATATAGTGATAATATGCTGAGCAAAAATTAATACTTCTCTGCTACACTTAAGAGTCAAGTGTGAAAACTACAATCCCAGTCCTAAGAAGCTACGCATGTGTCAAATGGAAACTTGATAAACATCTTTCTCACAAATGAATAAAAAAATTCTATGTGATATGCACACATGACTCAAGTAATTGGTTTGTAAACAAGACTTCGACCTATCCTCCTTATTTCTAATTTGTAGAATAAAATAATACAACTAGAGCTCTGATAATGTCAGTATGTTTATACTTTGAAACAAGGTTCATTAAGCTGCTACATAAGGAGTAACTCTAGGTACTCCTAATCTCTGTACGAAACCCCCTTATGTCTTCTATCTGTACTGATATTCAGACATATTTCTTAGGAGAGCCACCAACTTAAAAGTGTCATTTTTTTTTGTCACCTCCAAATATATCAAAGAGTGTCAGAGTCCTCCAGTATCCTTGGCAGATGACAGTTAACATCTGCTTTTCACATGACTGATTTAAAACTCTATCTTTCGGGATCACTCTTATCTGTGTGGCCAAGCTGGTGCTATCCTCTTAAGAAGGTGAATTTGACAATGTGCTGCCCAGCTGTGATAAATGAAGCCAAGTCAGTGGGATATGCTTTGGGGAGGAAGTTCTCAGCCCTTAGCACACAAGAGAGAATCCCAGTTGCCCAAATTTTATTCCACTTAAAAAAAGAGAATCTCTGGATGTGGGGCTGTCATTTTGAGATTTTTAAATACTCCATAGGAAATTCTCCATGCATCTCTACATCTATGTACTGTACAGCTATGGAAAAGAGACCATTTCACTTCACTGCAATGTTGATTCCCACAGAAATCATTCATAAGCTTTCAACAACAGTTTGTCTCTATCCTTTAGATTCTTTTCTGAAAAACAGGTATAATGCACTTTCCTTGCATACCTAATCACAAAAGGGGGGGAACCATATATAACCTTAAAAATAGGAACTTTAAAAATAGGGGAAAATGAAAAGTAAAGAAATTATTGTTTGGGGTATAAGTATCTGGTAAAGAAATGTCAAATGGTGTCAACTAAACATTGTTAGAGGCTTTTTCTAAAAAAAAAGGAAAGTAAGACAAAAAGAAGTTAAGAGGGAGGGAGGAAAGACACAAGACAGTAATATATAAATGTATTTTTGGTTTTTGTGAGAAAGAAAAAAGATAATATAGGAAGATTTAAAACTTTTTCTGCAATTAGGAAATAATGCAAAATTTGAACAACTCAATGAGATAGAACAACGAGCACAGTGAATTTAGAAACATGGAAAATATTGCAAATATCATAGCACCATAATACTGATAGTGTTTGACATTTGCTAGTACTTGTGTCAAATTGTTCCTGGGATAATCTGAATAACTATAGGACAAAAATCAGTACAACAGCAAAACCAGTTTGGCACATTTATTCAATTATGTCTTCATATTGACTTTTTGCACAAATTAACTACAGTAGTAATCACTGAAATCAGCAAAAATCAGTTTGTGTAAACTGAAAATTTCTCCATTGTAATCATGGAAACCAACTCACAACTAAATCCCCTCACTAGTACTTAAGCCAAATTCTACTTCAGACTTTTGAGTACAAGACCCTGAAGTTCTGTGCCATGTAACCAGTCCTCATTGCCAGTTGTAGGGGCAAGTATCAGACATCAAGCTCACCAATCTATGTAGGTTCCTTATCAGTTTTTGCAGTTATACAGACACACCAGGCAGGGCTGGGCTGGGGTGGAGTTAAGAGGCAGGCAAGCAGGCAACCCCCCCCCAACCCAGGTGTGCACATTTACACATTTGCACATCCACTGGGCTTCACAATCATGGGGAAGATGCAATTCCCTAGATGCTACTTACACAGGCTAATGGAGGGGAAAGCCAAACTAACTCACTCTTTTATACAGTCTTTGCTTGTTCTGTAAGCACCTACCACTGTTTAATTCCAGTAGTCCTGGGGTCAAAATATCCGCCTCAGCTCTCTGTCTAGTTCCTTACCAGAACTGGAATTCTAAAATTCAAGCTTCAAGGTGAACTCATCATCATGTGACAGCAGCTCTTCTTGATGAGGACTGGCTTTCTGCTAGCCCTGTTGCTAGCTGAGCTCCAGGACTCTGCTCTCACTGTAACCTGTGCTTCCCTCTGCCACTGGATGCACCTGCTGCCTCGATCAAGCCACCTGAATACTAGTGGCTGCATGACTGCCCCTGCATCTTCCTCATTGCTTGGCGTTTGTCTGGAATACTGAGGCCAAGTTCAGAAGACTTCCCTCACTGCTGACTTTGACAGCAAACTGGGCACCAAAATCATAAAATTTTAACAATATATGAGCAGCCTCTGTGTAAAACCACTGATCTTTATGTCCCCAATAAAGCCACAGCAAGACTAAAGCCAAACCTACATTGGTCAAGTATCTACAAACATCCAATGACAGTCCAGAGCATATTCCCAGATGGGGTTGGTGTAAATGATAGAGTGTATTCAGGGACATGTGTTCACATGTGAAAGTCTTCTAATGTACAATATCTAATTTAAAATAATATGTTGAGAACTATTATGCCAGTCTGTTGTAAACCCTTAAGATTTAAAACTGAGCATCAAACGTAGCAAAATCATCTCCCTCCAAAGTTTTTCTACTCAGAGTTTAGTGACATTCCTTAAGTAAATTCTGGCCAAATCTCACTTATACGATCAGCTCTATCCCAGTATTTTTATATCCAAACAAAACCAGTTTGTACTAATGTGCCTTTCCTTTTCAGTTTACTTGGATCATTAAATTTCGGGGCCAGCAATAGATCACCCAAACAGCCACCCCATGTGACAATCTTATAGTTTCCTTAAAATACTACAAACAAAAAATTCTGCTGCCGAGTACCTTAGGAAAATGGGTTTTTAAATTAAATTTACTTATTTCAAATTACCTTTTCAGATGATAAAATGACTCTATGAGAGAATAAAGGACACCTTCCCCTTATCTCCCACTCCCAAGGCCAGTTCAGATTAGCCCTATCACAAAGCATACTTATGGAACTACTTGTAAGCTGACAGCTTGTCTATTCATCTTTGGACCATTCCACTAGCACGGTCATAGCCTTGAGTAGAAAATAATTAAATTGGAATGGAATGACATGGAGTGGAGTGGATTCAAATAATATGAGGTGGAACAGAATGTTTGAGAACACCAGGAGCTTGCCAATAGAATATAGCAGAACCCCAGCTGTAATCTAATTTCAGCTTCAAGACCAAACTCATAATATTAGGCTATATTCTACCTGGTTGAGTAGGCAAGTATCTAGTAGACATATGCCCTGATGTGCCTGGATTGTCCACAGACAGACATTAGAATTAAGGAAGCCTTCAGAGAGCTGATTCCACAGAAATATGGAGATGTGTTTTGCCTCCAATTTCTTCAGGGCTTTCTCAAGTTCCCAAATGTCAAAACTGCCAGTGCTCTCTAAAGTCTGACCATCTCCTCAAAAGCAGCAAATACTTTCTTTTTGGAACCCAAACTGCTAGCCCAGTTGTCCTTTTCATCCTTGGCTTCCTCCTCCTTTATTCGCAATGAGCCTCCTCAAGAGACCCTGAGTG
The DNA here is from genome assembly GCA_004024945.1 of Uropsilus gracilis. Classification (NCBI taxonomy): domain Eukaryota; kingdom Metazoa; phylum Chordata; class Mammalia; order Eulipotyphla; family Talpidae; genus Uropsilus; species Uropsilus gracilis. The sequence continues at coordinate 38,566 of PVHY01004871.1, forward strand.
AAGCCCTTATTCTAGAAATGCCTTCATCAATTGTATCTACTTTCACTATGTCCCTTGAATTGTCTAGGACTAGATCCAGTAATACCCTCCTTACCAGGCTCACAGTCAACCATTTCCACTCTATCAAAAGAACTTTCACATACTTATGCTAGGATATGAAAGGTCAAGGGTAGAGCCAAATCTTAATTCAAGAAAGTGATCCTCACTAAAGAAAAGTCTCCCTGAGCCTTCTCATGATCCTGCAACATCTCAGGACAGTAAGTCTGAGATGATCTGTTTCAAATACTCTGGAAATATACATACTTTCTAGAATCTCATGATAAAGATTATTCTTTAAGAATTCATGATTGGGAATTTTGTTAGATCCTCCAAGTTAAAGAGGTTTTTTTTGTTGTTGTTGTGTTTTTGTTTTTGTTTTTTTAGCAGTTCTTTTTGCCTACAAAAAACAATACCTACTATATGCCTGGTTACTTAGAAGACAGTTGAAACAGATAGAGAGATGTATGTTCTAAGATCCCTAGGTCTCTAACTACAGTAAGTTTTGATCACTTGGCTTGATTCCTTTCTGGTAGATTCCCTCCAATCTTATTGTGCAATCCTAGAAAATAGAACTTTTTCTAGCCCCCTTATCTAAGCCCACTGATGTCTCTGTCTTTTACAAACCCCTAGTGTTTCTAGGAGTCATAGTCCTTCCAATGTTCTCCATTCAGTGTCTCTAAAAAAGAAACCTACCACACTGCCTTATTCTTGAATTATTTCTCATAATTTCTGAGGCCTCGGACTTTTCCTCCTGCCACATGACCCTGACTCTCATTACCATCAACTTTCTTGAACCCACAGTACTTTCAAGTGCTGTTGGAACCTTCCATAAAGCACAGTGTCTTGAGGCTGCTGCTTAGTTTGAACCCAAGTTCTGGCCTATTTCACTTTTTATTTAAGGCCTGCCTTTCCCACATCTGATTCAACTCTGTGCACATGTACAGCATTGCAGCAAGGGTAGATTTTTAAAAGAATGAGATTCTAAAAGACCTAGCTTACCTTCTATAAAGCACAATTTCTACATCGTTAACTTTTCAAATTCAGAAACATACCCACCAGCTAGTCAACAGACCAGAGAATTTGGTTTCATAATAAGACTTTGCCGGCGGATGGTTCATGTTCACATGATCTGAGTACTCTCTGTTGAGATCTGAGTTTCCAATTGAAATGTGCCTGATGGGTTGCTTAGAAAACTCCCTGTCTCTAAATCTGCTGCTATCTTAGATGTAGTTGGGGTGCTTAAACCAGCAGAGAATTCTTAATGTGTGATGCTTCCATGGGAAGTACTATTTCAATAGCAGAAGGCTAACACATCTGATGGGCAGACTGCCCACTGGGCCATCTTGTCTGCCAACACTCCCACATTTATTAAGGTTCTTTTGTGAGATAAAGAGGTTGGACACCTGGATCCTTCCAAAAACAAAACAAAATTAAAGCTGCAATTACCTGTCTGCCCTGTGCAAGGCAATCTACACTGCTGTCCTTTTGGTCTTACTGGTGATGAGCAGATGTCACCCAGAGCAAATTAGAAACCTGAGCACAGAGAATTCAGATAAGACTCAAAAGAGGAACTTAATCCAAAAGTACAACCTATCTTCCAGACAGTGAATATAGAAACTACTACAGAGAACTGGAAACAAGTAAAAAGACTCATAAGAATGACGCTGCCAGGCTTCACTCCTCCCACACTCCTCCTCACTGAGGTTGACCAGGCCCCAGCTTAGACAAGCCCTGCTCCAGACTATGGGGCCTGCATGAAATCTATAAAGTCATAGAATTAAGTTTCACATAAAATCTCCTGCTATAAGTTTAACAATTAATCTTCTGTTTTGTCTGACAATCATCATTTTGGGTCCCTATCTTGAGGCCCATGGTGGATTTTTCCTGTTTTACTCATGATATGCAGAAGTCACACTCATTTCTGCAGCTATATATGTTTAAAGACACCTGCTACTTTTCCTTGGCATGAGCAATTCCTTTGTTTGCTTGAAACAATGTATAATGCCTTTCTCTTTGTCGACCCATCTCTGCACTCTACTCACTTGAGAAGACAAATGCTCTTTCCTGGTTTTCACCTAGTTTAACCACAGTCAGTCAGTGCTAACTCATTCTCTGCATATTCTGCAAGAACTGGTTTATGGTCCTCTCTCTCCCCTTAATCTGTGCCTGCCTCCAAAAGACTCCTAATTCCTGGATCAATCTTGCCTCTTCTATTTTCAACAACAGTCTTAGTTTCCCATTCTTCTGAGTCAACTACAGTGCACCACTCTGCCTTGCATTCCACTTAGTTGTTTATAAGGTTATATCTTATCCAATCTTTAAAATGTCCTTAAAGGAAGGGGTCAGACATTACTCTTCTTCACAGTACCTTAAGTGTTTTAAAAGGTCTTTTTTTTTTTTAACACAGATTTCCAGTGAGGGTTTGTGGAATAAATGAAAGAACACATGAATCAGGACCTCGCCATCAAAAAGGGCTGCTGTGTCCAGATTTGACTTTATATATCAAAAATTGTAAAATGTGAAACAGATTCAGTACTATTGATGCATTTCCAACAGTTGAAGATCATCAACATTGGCTTGAATAAACTGAGAAATGCAGGTTGTCTACAACAGTCTGGAAACTTAGCAAATCTTCTAAAGGATTCTAGTGAGTACAAACATACTTCGTAAAGAAGGCACAGTGAGCACAAATTTGAAGAGAAAGAAATTTAGATCTCAGAAGTATAAAATTGGATGGTGAGACTGTCCTGATTGATTTCACTATGACACTTATCCACATCAAACACATGAGATTGATCACAGAAAGTGAAAATTGCTAAAGTGCCAGGTACTGTTCTAAGTTATTTGAAGGAGAACTCATCTTACCCTCCCACACCCCCACATGAGATTTGCATTAGTATAAGCCCAGTTGACAGGCTAGGAAGTTGATGCAGAGCAAATGCAACAACTCTTAGATGAATTATAATATAAATCCTAGTAGAGAATTGTGAAGAATAGAATATTACTGCTTTAAGACCTAACCTTAAAAATGATACAACTCATTAGGCTCTAGAAGAGAAAGGGAATAGTATTAGAGGAAATTTCAGCATGGTCATTTTAAGAGTTATTTCACAATAGGTATTGAGTCTCAAATTAAAATATTAATTTAAAACCTTTAAAACCTCCCACCTGTTAATGTTTTTCATATTTGTTTTTTCTGACCAAGAAAATTATTTAAGGAATTAGTAGAATAGTTCAATTAATAGGTATTATTTATCTCTCTAAGTTCTCTCCTCTTGAAATCAAGTACAATCAGTATGTTCTTATTTCAATCATATATATATATGATATATATATATCATATATATCATATATATCATATATATCATATATATCATATATATCATATATCATATATATATATTCTTTACAAGCGGAAATGGGGAATGTAAAGGAATTAGAAGATAGATGAACTCTATAGATAAGGCTGGAGGAAAGTGATCCTTCACATTTTATTGCCCAAAGAAGACAGCCAGTAGTCGGAGGGAACAACACAGCCTCCACAATGGGGTAAATAATGCTTGAATTCAGCTTTGCTTCTGACACCTTCACTATAAAGTTGCAAGGCAGCCTAAATTAATTCCACCATCTATATCCATCTCACCTGTCCCTGTTCTCCATGTCACTTCTGGACGACAGCTACAGCATCATTTCTTCTTCGGAAACAAGAAGTCATTTCACCCAGCCTGAAACCCACGTGAAAGCTTGCATTTGTTATTCTAGAGAGCAGCTATACAAAAGAAAGCAACAGATAGTTGTCTCAGGTGAGACAGCTGATTCAACTACAAATTGCTTTGCTTTAAACTGAAGGAAATTAGCAGGAGGAAAAGCCATGCCCAGTTGGAATCTAGGCTTCTCAAATGTTACTCCTTGCACAACCGAAGTCAGCCCACGTGTGTTGCCCATTACTCACACTCTTGCAATATTACAGCAGTCTAGTGAGAAAAGCCCTGGGGCCAAATAGGTAGGTTCTAATCTCCACTTCTGTCTTAGTTTCCACCTACTCTTAACTATGAAAAATCACACATCAACACCAGTTCTTTCCCCTTCAATGTGTTTGTTCCCCTATTCCTGGTAAGGAAGTAAAATGAGAGGAAGCTAGTAACAGCAGAAGAGAACAAGAATCTATTTCCACAATCTACTAAGTAAACCAAACACAACCCCTTCCACTCTGAACATATCTGGTTCTCCTAGACCTGTCAACATCCACTGACCACAGGTCTTAGAGCTACTGGTCTTTTCATCTCCACCTTCAATCACTAGATGAGGTCTTATTTTTAAAGGTTGTCCTATACTATAGTTAATGCTCAGGACACTGAATTTCACTTGGTTAACTAAAACCAGGGGGTGAGGGATCCTCCTGAAAGTTAAAACAACTTAGAGCAGATCCACCAAGGAATAAGGAGTCAAAAAGTCATACTTTTTACAGTATGGTTAGGTTTTTCAGTGGAGAGAGAGGAAGTGCAGAAGATAATCTGAAAACTTATCTTGACCATCTTCCTCCTACCTTGATTTACTGTTATTAAAACTAAGGTTCTTTGTTTTAAGGAGACTCATCATACACAGGTATTTGAGAACTTAATCTTCAAGGATAGAGACACAGTTCTGTCACCCTTAGTAACAAATCCTCAACACACACACACAGAGCAGATGTCAACCCTCAACTGCCTTCCATTCTTCTTCCTTCTAGCTTATTTCATTAAAGAATTCCACCTATAATACACTGAGAATCTGATGTACTGTTCCACCAGGCTGTGACAAGCAGTGATATAACCTAGTTATTTAAAGTGTTGGACCAGCAGTATTGCCATCAGCTTGGGTTTGACTAGAAATCCAGACCTGCCCTTGACTTCTTAACTATGATCCTCATTTTAATAAGACTCATAAATTATTCATAAGCCCATTAAAGTTTGAGAAGCAATGATCTATAACAGAGGTTCTCAAATTCTGCAATTTACTAGAAATTATCTGGGAATGTGCTTTAAATCCAACTGACCAAATTTGGTCAATACAAATCTATGAAGATATAATTTAGATGCCAATATTTCTTTAAAACCCCCAGATTATTCTAGTGTGCATCTTTCTTTGAGAACCAATATGTAAAGTACAAGTATATTGGGGGTAATGGAGTCTGGCAGAGAAGAAATGGAAAAATTATGTAGTGGGCACATATAGGCCACCTTTCTTATAAAATAAACTCAGACTCCCTTGTAGGAAGAGTGCACCAGAATACAAATGGGGGAAGGATGTCATTTTAATTAATGGAATTGAGAAAACTCCTTATGCATTTACAGAAAAATAAATTTGGACTATTATATCATGGATAAAAATCAACTCAAAAATGGATTAAAGACTTGAACTCAAAACGTGGGGCTAAAACTGGAAGTCCACATAAGGAAAAAACTTTTAATGATGCTTTGGCCAATGATTTTTTGGATATGACACCAAGAAGACAAATAGGTTTGTCTCAAACTATAAAGCTTCTACACATTGAGGAAAAAATAGAGTAAGACACACAAAAATGGGAGAAAGTTCTTAGAACCCACATATTTTATAATATCCTATATATATAGAGAGAGAGAGAGAGAACACAGGAAAGCAAATAACACAATTAAAAATCAGGCTAAGGACCGGAGGAGACATTTTCCCAAAGAAGATATATGAATGAATGATTTCTGTATCCAAAATGCTCAGCATAGCTACTCACTAGAGATATGCACAAAAGAATGAAGATGCGATATCATCTCACATTTGTTAGAATGATCAGTTTCAAATAGATAACATAACAAATGCATGTCTTGATCCACCATACTGGTGGGAAGGGCTTGTCTCATGGTGTCTCTCTATAAAATTGAAATTGTTTGTGTATAAAGGTCAACACCATTTCCTAGCTGTGCACACAAGGTCAACTCCTCAACACCAAGGGTTGCTTTACTTTTTCACCATGAGCTCAAACTTGGAGTCAAGGAGAAATGAATTTTGTTCTATTTCTGCAGTTTAGAGAAGAGTTACAGAGCATAAGAACTTTAATTTCTTCTACAGCATGTATAATCTTAGTTTCTTTATATGAGAATACGAAAAACTATCTTGATAGTTTATTGGAAAGATTATTGAAAAGGTAGGCAAAATCTTCCAGCACTGTTCCTTTCAGATGTGAAAAATTATCTCCATTTTTATATTATTAAATGTTATGCAGTTACATTGTACATTTATTGAGGACTTTTGACATAGTAGGCTAGGCAATTTGTGACCATGTTATAGTTCCTGTGTTAGCCATGAGAATTTATCACTGGTCTAGGCTATGATATGTGGTTAGTGATTTTCAGAGACTAGGGTGAAAGGATAAGAGAGTTAGAGGTGGGTGGTAGTGTGTGAAAGCAAAGACACCTGAGGTTTTGGGGGGAGATAGTAAAAAGATTTTAAAATTAATGGTAGTAATAGATGCATAATCCTGACTATATTAAATGCTATTGAATTGTATGCTATAAATGAATGCATTCCCTGGTCTATGTCTATTATGTCTATGTCTATGTCTAATATGTCTATTATATCTCAGACACCCACCAAAATGTTTCAGTTAGTTTTACTTCACATTTATTCTCTCTCAAGAAAGAAATTCTTAATGGAATACTACGCATCCATCAAGGAGGACAAACACATGTCATTTGCAGCAACCTGGATGGAACTAGAAAGACTCATATTAGCATAAATAAATCAAAAAAAAAAAGAAGTACAGGATGGTCTCACTTATATGATGATTATAGGGGAAAAACAAATAAGAAAATAAGAAAAAATGAAAACAACCAATGGGACTGAACCATGGAGTGAGAGAGGAGGAGGGGGAAGAGAATGGGGGAGGTGAAGACCACAAAAGATCAGGATAGTTAACAAATGTTAGTGAAGTTGGAAAGCCCCGGGGTACACAATAATGGACTAATGTAATATAAATATAAATATACATATATATGCCAAAAAAAAAAAAAACCCACATTTACCAGATATCAGAAGAGAACAATGGGCCAAACAACCAACAACTGAACATCAACTTAACCAACCAACAAATCACAGAAAAATGGGAGATGGAGTGACTGGAAGGGGATACGGACGGGGGATACGGAGAAAGGAGGAGGGATCAATTAATGCACAATTGTGACAAATCAACAAAATGAATTTTAAAAAAAGAAATTCCTAAAGTCGTAGGAATTAACTCAAACATGCATTGTGCAAAGTTTCTTTTTTCTTTTACATTTTTCTAGTCAGAAACTTATAAAAATGTGGAAGTAATGGGTATATCATTTAATAAGTGTGAGGTTTTCAGTGAAGTATAGACAGAAAATAAATGGCAAAATAAAAATATGAGTATGATATTGTACTATATGATTAGGACATGGATGAATAATTGGGCAATTTGACCAATTCTGCCTCTTCATACTGATTCCTAGGCTATGATACATTTGACCACCTTTCTATTTTGCCAAGATGCCAAATGCTTCAAGGGTAGAAATTGCTTTATCTACCCCTGGATACAGTATTAAAAACAGTGACACGTACATAAAAATTATTATTGTATATTTTTGACTGCATAATCAAATTAAAAAGTCTATCATTACAAGAAATATGCAGAGAAAGTTACAAGAATTTGGATTCTGAAGTTTAAATATGAGTCCTAGGAAACTGATAGGTTACATTCCCCCAAATACTTTACATTTCAAAAAGAACAGTAAGGGGAAGCTCAGCTCTTCTGAGAAACACAAAACACATTCTAGAAAAAACAAGATTTATTCAAGGTCTTCTGGTTCATGCTTCCCTTATTCAGGAATCTAATTCCTCATACTTTATGGGCTTTTCCCAGCCATGCTGACTGACTCAAGATTTCATTTTGATAAATTCCAGTGTGGCTGGAATCATGGCAAAGAAATTCTTTCCCCTATCACTTCCTGTTTCTTTCCCCTTAGTTCAGAACCTTATTCTTTGTTTATGGAAGATTCTGAATTTATTTTACTCTAGTGATGCATTCTCTTTCCTTTCATGGTGGAAAGATCATTCACCTCCTCATTCCTGTTCAGCAGAGCTTAAGACAACATTAAATGAATCTTGTGACAAACTACTCATATCCTTCACTTAACAAGTATGTAATTAGTCCTTATGATCATTTAAACAACATATAACATGTCAGTGTATCTTTTCCATTTGAGTTAAATAAAAAGTACACTGATGGAAAGTGTGATGAAGCTAGGGGCACAGGACACTATTGGTTAAGAGAGTAAATTCCTGATGACTCCCAAACAGTGTAAATATTTGAGAGTTTGAGTATAAATACTTGAACATTTATTCATTCATTTATTGAGGGCTGAGATTTTGGATTTCCCACAGCCAGGAGATCTGAGAAAAGCAGTCAAGTACAAGTAGATAGGTTGGGAGGTCATCTCAGAGAACATTCCTGGCATGGGGAGGTGTGGAAAATTGAGTTACAAAAAGAAGGAAAATGAAGATGAACATCCTCACCCACCGAATGCTTCTGCCAAGGAAGCAGAGCCTCCTACCTTTGTATAACGTGGATACAGACATATCTAACTGACACTCTATTATCACCTGGACACATGTAGATCTAACAAGGGATGAGTGAGACTCATCACAATTAAGTAAGGATCATCACAATTTCCAGAGTTCACAGGTAATGTATTTCCCAGGCACACATCTATATTCCAACACAAAGATTAGGGCCCTGTCCTCCCTAGACTATGGAACTGTGGCACAGCAGACCTCCTCATAACTTGACCTGAGAGACTTTCTCTGGAAAATATTTGTCACTCTTAGCAAAACCTAGATGCAAGAAAATTCAGTCCTTACTGCCACACCTCAGGCATAGCAGAAAGTAAATAAGCTACAGCTGGTCCTAAGAATTCATGTTCCCCATCTTGAACACTGCTAACCAGAAAAGGTTAGGGCTTGTCAATTCAGTATTTCACAAGGTGGAGTTTTAAAAAAAAACATAACATAAGTATGTTCCATAACATACATAACATACTCCCTCACCCACACTTAGAAGAAGATCCAAGCACTCACCACAACCTCAAGGCCAGTTTTTCCTCCTGGCAGCTGCAAGGGGTTTCAAAATTGTCTACAGAGAGCATCAGGGCTGCTCCTCCAGTCTTCCCACCACTCTCTCTTTCACAGTTCAACTACCATAAACCAGCAATGAGGACACTATCTCTTCATCTAAGGGCCTCCATCAAGAAATCTTTTCTTCTTTGAACACCAAAAGGTACAGCCACCATGGAGTTCCTGACAGGGTAATAAGCATTATTCCTGATGGAGGGGCCAAGGAGAGGACAGGAATGGGATGCATCAAACTCCTGAAAAGACTCTGAGACCAGTGGAACCAAGCAGGAGGCATTGCTGGTGTTGCTCTGACCATTCTTCTCAGAAAATATCTGATCTTGAAGGATCTCAGGATTTCAGGAGCTAGTAGAAGAGTTTTACAATAAGAAACACGTGAGGTACCATGTGCTTGTGGTACCCCCCCCACTCCGGATTCCTCAATCTACTGAGCAGCCCAACCCAATTCTCATATAAGCCTTGCACTCACCCCACCCCTCCACCCTACTTCATAGTGCAACAGTCTCTGGGCCTACTTAGGCACAAGTAAGTAAAGAACTTGGGCCAAAAGCTCTAGGGGGTAGAACTGCTAGGAGCTGGGTGGTGGAGTAAACTGTACATAAGCCTGTGCAAACACAGAGACCCCAGGATACTTAAAGCCCAGGGTGGCAATGAGAGCCTCTGGTACCCCATCTGAAGCCCACTTCCTGCAGACCTGAACCTAGTACCCTTCAAACAGCACTCTGCATGTTCTCACGTGCCCAGGAAAGAGGACGCTGGTAATGATTTCAACATTTTATTCTGATTCATCTTTGGCTATTGCTTAAACAGCAAAGTTTATGATCCCCAAAAGCAGAGTCTGACATAAATATCTCCCAAACAGAAGTGAGGATTTAGGGATAGTGAGAGATAGAAGGAGGACACATCAATATCAGGAGCACTATGGAAATCACCTTTATTGGCAAGGGAGGTGTGATTTTGACTGCAGGGGTGGGGCTAGAAAACATTTAATGCATGGATGTGCCACAGAACTGGTGATGGAGATAAAGTTTTTTGAGTTTCCTTATCTATCCTCTGTTTAAAGTCAGAAGTGACAAAATGACACAACAAGTCAACAGAAGAGAGTGAGAACTGAATAAAATAAATAGAATACATATTAGTGTTTATGGGAAAAGGATACCTAAGTGTGAGTGGCATTTGGTGGGCAAGGATTCTGTCATCTGAGACACATATTAGCAGATTCCAACTTCCAGGGATTTATGAATGTGGTGATGAAAAGTAACAGCTACCACAGCTGCTGTTTGTCGAGCCTCTTGCTGAAAGAAACATCTCCACTTGGATGTTTTTCAGACATCTTAACATATCCAAAATCAAACTCTTAATACCCACCCTACACTTCAAATATCCTTCCCTTGGCCTTTCCTGTCTCAGCTAATGAAGACCTCCTTGACTCCACTCTCTCATACACATCTGTAAATGCTGTCATCCTTTCCCTCAAACTATGTAGCTGATGGCAAATTCCTTCTCCGTACTGAGGCCCTCAGTGCTCCATTCCAAGACGACATCATCGCTAGCCTATGTTTTTACAATAGCTTTCTGCAGTCCCATCAGAACAATTATATCCCACCAAGTTCACCTTCTGACCCATACCTTTCTGAAGACATCAAAGGTTGTGATTCAAAGTGGCTGTTATCCATTAAAGGCATGCACTCTATTTCTAGTATCTCTTGGGCCCTTCTTCACTTTACTCCCAGATTTGTTTCTGGTTTTGTTTTTTCTTCCTCTTGGCTCTGAGTGTAACCTCCTAATTCCAGATCTGCACATGCCTCTCATATGTGTTGACTGATCCTGGTTTCCTTAGGTGACTGTTTGGCACTTTGGATTACTAAAGTTAGCTCATATGTCCTCCTGGGTGACCATTCTTAATGTTCCCTTGTCCATCTATACTCCTATTCTCTGCACACAAATAGTTGCCACCCACAGTAACAAACATCCCAGTTTGTTCTATTTCTCCAGAGAATAACAATGCAGAGGAATGAGGACCAAGTCGAGAGAATTTCTTGACATGAAAGGAATAACATTTAAATTTCCATTCTAAATTTTAAATGGGAATTCTGGTATGTTTGGATCCAAATGTGTGGGTACTTGATGTCCCAAAAGATCTTCCTAGTGACCAGAAATTACTGGAATTAGCAGGGGTTTTTTTTGTAATAGGTCTATAAAAGAGACTAATATCTCCAAAATTGGGAAGTTAAGTATTAACAATTAAATAGAAAATATTAAACCCATAAACTATCATGTTCTCATATTCTAAAGAAATGTAGAATTAGAACTACCATGAAAACATTGAGTGTTTTCAATTTTGAAATCTTCATGCATTTTGATACCACTAAAATTTTTTGAATACCGAGTGAAAAAACAACTGAAAGGGTAAGAATTGAAACCATTCAGGCAGGATTGTATATGCTACTGGAATCCCCTAGTGTTAGAAGAGTATTGTAATGCCCTAATAAAAGAGAATAAGTTCTTGAACTAATGTTATTTATTTTATTAAGCATTGACCGATAGACTAAGCATTGACAATGACAGTAGAATTTGCTGACCAGTGTTGTCAGTAGATAGAATCTTAGAAGAAACAAGACAGTATGCATCCTGAACACTAAACAGCATACAAAAGTAATAGCTGAAAAGTAACACGTTTGTGGAATCTTTACATTTTTCATCTAGAAAGATTAACATTAGCCATTGAAGTTGATTTATTCAGAAGTTGCCCTCTTCTTAAAAACACATCAGTCAATTTTTCTTTTTTTGAATATCTATCTCTCCTAATAGCTCTCTGGAATTCCTGATGATGGCAAGGCAGAATAGATTCTTTCTTATACTCAATTCCTACTTCCTGGAAATATTCCAGGGAAACATATTTTTTTGTCTAGGTTGTCTAACAAAGATCCATGTGAAATAGAGAAGAGAAAAAAACTACAAAATCAATGTAAATTCTCCTAAAATGACACGTGGCATTTTTATTTCTGAGTGGCATAGAGACTCTTGGGTATGCTAGGAGAATTAGAACCAGCAACTTTTTCAGCGGGTAAGTTACATTATATTGACAGTAGAAATACAGAGCACGGGATTGCCAGATGGGAGTGTTCTGAGCTTCAACTAACAATCTGTGGGCCAAACAATGAACTGATATTCCCATCCTGCATTCTTAACAAGGTCCCCCATTGTATACTGATCCTATTACTACCAGATTTGGGCCAATCAGATGTTAGACTGTAGCACGGACCAAAAAGCAGGCATATGGATGGCGTAGCATTGAGTTAACAGACCTGAACTCCAGAATGTTTTAATAAACTGAGTTACCCAAAGGCTTGGGCAGGGAATGAACCACTTAACAGGAGATTAAATGGGTTCTTCTTACCTCCTGGTTTCCTGAAAAAGCCAAACCTAATCAAATTCCAGTGGCACAAACAGGGCCACATGGATAATTTTGGGGGTAAAGAATGCTTTTATATTAAAGGCAGTGTTTGTCTCTAGCATTCTATTACCTACAAACTAACATGGTTTCAATTTAAGCTTCTGTTAATCCTGACCATTTCTTTCAAGTGTTTCTTATTTAAAATAGAAATTCCACATTGAACATTTTAATAACATTAACTGTCAAAAGGCAGCTGTGATTGGTTTTCCTTTCAATCCTCTGCCAGATGTAGATATTTGTGATCATTGATGCCTTTTGTTTTTATCCCTTTCCATTATTAAGTATATCTTTAGTAAAATTCAAGTCCAAGGGAAATCACTGAGACACTACTATAAAGGAGTGAGGAAACAATATCCAGAAAAGCTGAAGAATGCAATCATTCATCATCCATGGAGATGAATGCCAAGAGGATTACATTATTGTGCTAGTAACTTAATAAGGAGTTACTACTTTATGACTTCTTCCATTGTCATAACAGATGTTTTGCCACACAGGACAGGACAAGAAAAGTGAATGTCAACTGACTGCCTCAAAATAAACCATATGCTTAAAAGTATGTTTAAAGGGTATTAAAACATGTGAACTTCAAAGTGTTCCAAGAGAAAGGCCAATAACCAGGTGGGCCATATTATAAAGAACAATCGAGAAACCATATTCAGTAAGAAATAAGCTTTCCTGCCAAAAGAAATCTTAAGACCATATTACTATAAAAAGAAAACCAGATATTTTTCAGCAATATGCTAAGGAGGAACAATGCATTTCAAAATTCATCTTCGTAATGGATACATAATGTAACTGAAGCTGGTGAAAACAAGTCTTGGGATGGTGTACAGAAACCATCAGACTCTTCATTTGCAGGCATTGTTGTATTATTTTGACAAGAAAACTATCGCTCCTCTTAAGAGCACTTGTTCTAAGATAAGCATTGCATTAGGTACACCAGTTCATGCCTCTGATCTCATCAACAACATTCTCCTACACCCATGCTTTGTTCTTGAAAGTTCACGATACACTCTCACCTAATATTAATTACCCCACTGTTCTTGGCTAATCACTCTCTCATGATGCTTTCAAATGCATACTCCCATTCTTTCTATTGCACCCATCTCTTTGCAACATTTGAGGTCCCCTGGCTAAAATTCCACTATTTCCAAGATTTCAACAGCTCACTTTTTGTGGGCCACAGGTCACATATTGTTTGAACTCTATATATGGCATGTAGTACATACCCTTAGATATTATCTACATTTTCTTATACATAGTTTGAGTAATTGTTTTGATTGGTTCCAAATGAACACATTGAACTCAAACATGCTATGTGGACATTATATATGATAACTACATAATAACAACTTTTCTAAACTAGTACATGATTGTTAGTATAGTATTACTGATAGGTAGTATAGTATGACTCTTCAATACTCTTCAATCATTTATATCCAAAATTAATTATCTACTGACCCATGTATAAATATCATTGTTTCAACTAATACTAGTGGTAAAATGGATTGGTTACAAGAAAAAATATCACCAAAAAGTTAGAATGATGGATCAAATCTAACTGAAATTTTATTTGAACAATATTTAGTGATACAACTAGACCAAAGAAGCAAGCACAACAAACAGGTACTAATAGTAGTATGAGTGAAAGAGACCTGACAATCAACGATTACTGCAGTCAAGAAGTAATATAATTTTAAAAGTCTTAGAACCTTGGATTGTATTAAAATTAGTGTGCCCAAAGCTGATTATCACAGCCTCCTGAGATCTTATCCTGTTCATGATATTCAAATATTAAGGATATAGTTGAATTGGTTCTTTCAAGAGAAATAGATGCATGTTCATAGTACAGGCCATCATAAGTGTAATGAAAGGGGGTTGAATAAGGATAGGGGGAGTTTTGAGATTTTAGTCAAATGAAGACTACTTGGGAAAAAATTATCTTTGACTGTTAAAAGCATTGTCAGGGAAGTGGAAGGTTAGACTTGTTCAACTGGTTTCAAAGGAAAGAACTACAAATAATTGAGGAAACATGATATGATAGCAGTAGGTGCAAAATTAAAATATTTTATAACTGTTATACCACTATCATCCAGAAAATATCTGTTATATGAAACTCCACATTGTTATAGGCAGTCAGGACAAGCACATCTAGCTCTAAGATGGGGATATTATAGAGGGAACATAAATGGAAGATCTTATCTAAACTTGAAATCCTCCTTTGTAATGACAAAAGAAAATTGACTAAGAAATTGCTATGATCTAAACATGCCCCCTCCCCAAATTCATAGTTGAAATTCTAATCCCAAAATGTGATGGTATATGGAGGTGGGGCCTTTGAAATATGCTTAAATTATGAGGTAGAACCCCCATGAATAAGACTAGGCCTCAAAAAAAGAGAAAACTCTGACCCTTTCTACAATATGAGGACTCAGTTGGCACTGTCTAAGCAAAACATGATCATACTTGATCTTGGACTTTCTAGTCTCCAGAACTATGAGCTTAAATTTCTGGTTTTGTAAGATACCCAGTCTGAATTATTTTTTTATAGCAGCCAAAATAGACTAAGACCAAAGTGAGGTTTATTTCTTCTGACTTAACCTCTCAGAGAATATTAGCTACTTGGTTCCCACATCCATCAAATCATATACTTCATACATAGAATGAGCCTCATCTCAGAACTGAACAATGCTCAACAAACATAAATACCTAAAAAAGGTATTTATAGAAGCAATGTTACCATGCATTTTCAACAATTCTCTTCTAAAACAACATAGCCTATTCCATTTGTTTTAAAAGAATAAAACTTATGTCTCCCCCTTTTTGTCACAATTGCTAATAAGAAGTGAGTATATTCCTAGTGAGTTATTCAGGGGTGTTCTGGCAGTGACCCAAACCCTGACTAGTAGTTGTAAGAGAGTAAAAATATTACCAAGTTTAAAAACTTTAGTAGTCTAGCTTAATTAAGATTATATATGCTTACAACTTATAATCATTAAACTCACATCAATACTATAAAGAAGGTACTATTGTTATCATCTTATGCAGGAGAAAAACTAAAACACAGAAGTCATACAGCTAATAAATTAGAAGTTGGAATCTAAATCTAAATCTTTGCTGTAAAACTGACACAATTAACCACATTGTTAAGTCATTCCTGGATTATACTTCCAGAGTAAGACACTGAATCTTAATGCAAAGATTCCTCACAAGAGACTTGGCAGGGAAGATTGGATCAGAGGAGGTTTCTTGCTTTGCTCCACAAAGAATAAACTAAGAAATCCACTGAAATTAGAGGATCTTACAACATGGACAAAACTGGAGTATCCCACAAACACCAGGTACCAACATGGAGACCATGCACAGCAGAATACATAAAGAGGAAATTCAGTGTAGGGAATAAAAACACTGATTGTAGGATAAGGCAACCACTGGGCAGAAATTACATTTCTACCCATACGCAGGGAGGACAAAGTAGATTGATGCGGATCTAACTTGAAAGTGCCAAAGTATTTAGTGAGTGAAATAGAATCCCCAGTGAGGAAGATAACATTGAGAAAGATGTGACCCCCAGCACCCATTTACCCAGGGATTGGGCAGATGTGGGGACTGAGCAGACACAAAGATGCCATCTGGATATATCAATGCTGCACCAAAGATACAATTCATAGATTCTAGAGATATGAGTCTAAGGCTAAGGGAGGAGAGCTAGCAGTACTGACCCAGGTATAATCTAAGTTTCAGCTTAGCAATCATATGAGTAATGAACCCCTAATATAGGTCTCCCCATTCACTGCAGACTTAACTACAGATTAGTTTTTTTTTTTTTTTCTGTTGAGACTAGGTCTCACTATTTTTGCCCATGGAACTGCAGGCTCACGTTGCCCAGGGTACCACATACTCAAGCAATCCCCAGTCTCAGCTTCCCAGGTAGCTGGGATTACATGTGCATGCCACCACCCCCAGCTATTTTGGGGGGGGAACTAGGTCTCGCTATGTTGCCCCGAGAGGGACTCAAACTGCAATCCCTGCTCCCTACTGCGGTTTCCTAGGCCACCGCTTACAGGCATGCATCACCATGCCTGCCCACTATAGATTAGTTCTTACCAAAATACAGTACAATCTATTAGAAAACTAGTAAAAACTCTTATTCCCCAAAAAGCAATTAATGAGAATATGAAAAAAAAACAAACAAGTAACATGAGTCATTAGAGGACTGTTACACCAATCACAGAGAGAAAACAAATCTCCAGAAACCAAACACGAAGACATGGAAGATATTTTTCTTTCTATCAGATACAGAATTAAAAATTTCCATGATGAAAAAAATACAAAGAAAAATAGAAGAAAACAGAAGAGCTGTTCAAATATATACAAGAAAATTAAAAAGGAAAAAAAACTAATGTACTAGGGAACAAAATTAATGAACAGAAGATTGAAATTGAAGCTTTAAATAAAAAACTGAGATGTAGCATGTGAAAAAAGATTAATAGTGGAGATAAAACAAATTCTGGAGAAAATTAAAGAAATAGACTAGACTAGATGGTAAAACCAAATTAGTACCCTAAATATATTAATGCACAAAGAATTGAGGTAGAATAAGAAAGGTTATTAAGAAGTAAAATGAAGTACCACTTTATGCATTATTTGACTCCACGATGAAAGAAAATAACAGAATAATGTGTATCTCTGAAGGGAAGAAAAATGAAAGTGAACAGAGAACTTTTTAAAAAGAAATTATAGAAAATTTCCAAACCTGGAGAAGAAACTAAACATTAAAGTGCAAGTTTATGAAGCAAAAAGAACACCAGATTACAGAAGAATGATATTTACACCAAGACACACAGTAGTGAAATTTCCAAGAATTCATGACAAAGAATACTGAAACTGTATAGGGGGAAGAACAAATATATAGGAGGAGGAACAAATTCCTATAAAGGAACCCCAATCAGACTTATATTTCACTTCTCTAAAGAAACAATATTGGCAGGAGGAGAACTGAATTATGTGATTTAAATACCTAAGGAAAAAATTTCTAGTCAAGATTATGCTATCCTGAAAGGCACTCCTTCAGGTAGAAGGGGGGAAAAGGCATTCTCAGAAAAATAGAAGCTAAGGAGTTTGCAAATACTAGAAACTAACACCAGAATGTTAAAAATAATTCTTATAATTAAATTGAAGAGGACACCCATGAAAAACTAAACAAGAAAATTGATGGAATTGCAAAATTAAATAAAAATGGCAGTGCCAAACTTTCATGTATTGATAACACTCTAGGTGCAAATGCAATGAACCATGAATTAAAAGATAGTGTCTGACTGGATTATAAAATCAAATTTGACTGTTCTATCCAGAAAATATATGAGAGCTCCAAAGATAACAGAGACTCAGAATAAAGGATTGGAAAACAATCCCACAAGCAAATGGACCCAAAGGAACACAGAAACAGTCACACTTAAATTTTATAAGATAGATTTCCAACTTTAAAAAGGCAATGATGCAGGGATAGATAATATATAATGATTAAAGGAACAATGAATCAAGAAGACATAACACTTATCAATATATGTACACCAAAGGAGTCTTAAACAACAGTTTTAAACATGCAAAGCTTTCTTTGCCCCAGTGTATATTCTCAGCTCCTTTTTCATAGATTAATTGTCCATATAAATATGGACTTATTTATGGGCTTTCAATTCTATTCCATTGTTCTACAAGTCTGCTTTTGTTCTAGTACAATGATATTTTAATTATTATAACTTTGTTTTAATTATTATAACTTTAATTATTATACCTTTGTAATTATTATAAGTTTGTATAAATTATTATAACTTTATCATTTAATTTAATTATTATAAGTTTAGATATTATAACTTTATAAGAGCTTTAGCTCTTCAGGGTGATTTTTGTTCCATATGAGTTTCAGTTGAATTCTTTTTGGTTCATATGAGTTTCAGTACTGTTCTTTTGTTTGAAGAATATCACTGAAACTTTGATCAAGATTGCATTGACCCTGTACATTTCTTGGGATAGGATGTCCATTTTGACAATCTTAATCCTTCCATTTTAATTATTCCAGGCAGAACAATGGAATAGAATTGAGAGATCAGAAATAATCCTACACCTATGTGGACAGTTAATCTATCACAAAGGAGCATAGAATATACACGAGAGCAAGTAAAGCCTCTTCAACAAGAGGTGCTGGGAAAACTGGACAGCTGCAGGCAAAATAATGAACTACCCTGTCAATATAAAGCCCCATGGAAAACATGGAAATTTCTCAAAAGACTAAAAAAAGAGTCCACCATATGACTCAGCAATTCCAATTTGGGTATCTGCCCAAGAATGCAAAAACACTAAGTCAAAGTGTAACATGCACTCCCACTTTCATTTTGGCATTATTTCAGCCAAGTTGTAGAAATAACTTCAGTGCCCAAATGCAAATGGTGGATGAGGAAGTGTGGTACATATACATAATGGAATACCACTCAGCTATCAAAAATATAAACTTGCTATTTGCAACATGGATAGGACTGGAAGGCCATTGTCCTAAGCAAAATAACTCAGAAGGAGAAATACAAATAAGGAACTAAGCCAGAAAGATGACTATAGAACTGAGACTACTAGATGAGGGAGTGTGAGAACAAGATGAGGGGTGTGGCACAAAGGAGGATGGAGAAGGACTGTAGGTGCTATGGTGGTGGATGTGGTGTAGTAACAACATCTAAAGGGGGATATTCTATACCTCTAAAATACAAACAATGATGTCAACCAGTATTATCTCAATTTTTTAAAAAAAGATTCTTTACAATAAAGCATAACTTGAACCTTCATATATACAGCTGAATATTATTTTCCTTTTGGTGCAAATAGCAGTTGATATAGTCATTCTCTTCGCTTGTGATGGTTCATAGGTGACATGGTGGTGGGAGAACTTCAGAGTATACAATGATGTAAGAATATGTGTGTGTGTATAAAGAAAAAAAATAGAAGTTGATACCCTTAATCTATCAGTATGCATCATGCCACATAAAAGTATACCAATCCAAATAGCTGTAGTTTGAACAAATTTTACTCAGATATGAAGGTTAGAAAATTAGTGATTGTCCTGAATAAAAAATAACCCTAGCAAGATAAGACTATAAAATGTTAAAATAATGGACATACTGGAAAGGAAATGGAGAAATGTGAAGACTCTTGTATAAATTACCAGTAATATTTTTAAAATTCTTTTTCCTGTGACTACACCAATAGAGCAGTGAATTTACTGAGTTCACTAAGGTTAGACACAGAAGAAAGCATTTCTGAACATCAAAGGAGAACATCTTCCTAGAAAAGAAACTGAATAATAGCTATGTCCACAGTATGCAATGTCCTAAAATATTCTACCTTGTAATTACACATATAATGTGACCTCTTGTTTATCTCCTCTATTTCCATACCTGCCTTCCACTCTCCACTCCACTACCTGGACCACTGATTTCTAAACTGAAAGCTTCAATTGTTAGATAAACTCAGATGGGAGGTGGTAGGTAAATGTAGTATCTTAGTTCAGCGGAGGTCAGAATCAAGTTACCCACCAATGCAGGATTATTTAGAACGCATTATTTCAATAATATACTCCTTTTTATCTACTCCCCCTATCTGGACACTCAGAGCAATACTGATCTGATGATAAGATATCATATCCTGTGTAGGGTCCACGGGAAAACAGTTTTCTCAGTTTCTCAGTGTTTTTTGCTGTGACCTTCCAGCACAGGTGGCCTAGTAGATAACAGGCAGCCTTGAGATGTAGTTCGCATGTGTGGAAAACAGTAAATAATGTGCAACCTTGGTGTGTAGTTTGCATGGATGAACAAATTCTTCCATAAACTAGGCTTAAACTTGACCCAGTGCCGACTTTGTCTATAAATCATATACAAGCTAATAGGACTCCAGGTGGGGGGAAAAAGGGGGAGGGCCACTCATTGGCCTTGGGACCACTTGGCAGCCAGAGCTAGGTGGGTGGCCACTATTGGACAGTGCTGCTGCTATTGCTGCCTTTGCTGCTGCTACCAGGGAGGAGAGACTTGCAGAAACCCATGGGGCAAGAAAGCCCAGGAGGAACAAATGGGGTCCGAGGAGGCCGTCTTTACTGGGTCCTGGACAGGGCTGCCATCACCCAAGCCACTGGGTCAGGCTTCTCCCAACAGGCCGAATAAACAGATAATGCTTTTGTTGCTTGTGTACCTCCTGTTTCTATAATAAAGAACTGTTTCTGCTCCCACATGAAGGCTTTGTTATCTGCTTTCCAGTCTGCCATCATGGAGAATGAGGCGAGCTCTTAACTGAGGTCCTACAACCTACTTTCCAGAGTCCATTGACAAAGATTCATCCTCTTTTCTGATCTGTTCCAGGAACTTCCACATCCCTTCTGTGTCTGATAGGCCAGATATATCAGTTTTTACTCACCACTTTTTTAGTTAAGTGGGGTTGAGGTCTGTTAACTTCTCCAGGTCAGTCTATTACTCATACGGAATGTGGTCAGAAACAATAGTCTGATGATGCTGCTTGAAATCTGCAAAGTACATAGTGTTAGGATCATTGCTGTGTTGGGGTAGCTTTCTACTGCACAAGGTGATCTTTGAGCAGTAGGGAGCACAGAATTTATAATGATGACTAATACAAGATAGAGTCAGTGCAAGTTACCAAAAAGACACAAAGTGTCAAGTACATGCCTGTAGTAATTCTCAAGTAGGTCTATTAGCAGATATCTTGACTTTACTGAGATGACAAAACCCACAAATCCAACCCTGTCTTAGGCACTTTTTATATCCCTGGTGTGTTCCACAATGCCTACCATGGTAGGCACTTAGAAAACATTTGTTGAATAAATTAATGAAAACAAATTAAATTAAATTAATGAAATTAATTTCATTCATTAAATTAATGAAAAACATTTGCTGAATAAATTAATGAAAACAAATATCCAGTAGGAAAAAGAGACTAGAAAAGAATCTGCAATATGCAATATGACAAATTCCACAAAATGGTGCCTTGGAATATTTTGCATTTAGTTGTATTGTACTGTTGGTATTTGATACAATATATTTGAATTTCTCTTTTTTTTTTCTTTTGGAAGGGTACAAAGCCTGACTCAGGATAGGAACCCTATCTTTTTTTTTTCTTTTTCTTTTTAACTAAATACCTGTATCAGCAAGTGCATTTTATTTTATTATTTAAAAAACACCATTAGAATAGATATGAAGTTCTAATTTTGTTCCTTAATTCTCACCCATTTCTTCTGTCTCATTCTCAATTTATAGATTGAAAATAGAGAGAGAGTAAAGCAAAGACAGTATTTGTGTCTATTTGCTATATCTGTTTTATCATATATTGGAAAATGGGAAAAGAGGTTTAACATAATCCCTGTAACCCTAATTACCAATCTTATTTCACAAATATTTACTAAAGTTTTTTTTATTTCTCAAAGGAGAGGGGGAAAAAAGTTCAAGTTAAAAATACTGCATGAGACTCTTAACACAACTCAGGGACTTAGGATGAAAAGAGAATATTCTTTTTTCTTATTTTTGGATATTTTACAACATATGATTGTGTAATTGCTGATCCCCATGGGAATACCCCCCCACACCACATCTCCCCTGGTCACTTTGCCTCCTTTCTATTTGTTGTTTGTGCATTTGTTCATGTTTAGCCCTTTAGTCTTTTTTTTTTCCTGGATCCATTTCCTCATCCTTGGTGAGGGTGTGATTTCCCCGGACTTGGTAGAATATGCTGTTTATCATTCCTGTAGTGCTTTTGGAGCACCTTTGGCTTGTATGATTGTTTTTTGTTTCTTGGTGGGTCTCATCTCCGCAGTTTGTGCAACATTTTATTGCTCCTTCAGTCATGCTTCGGGTCTTTGGCTTTGGGTGGGTTGTGCCTGTAAGCTTCAGCCTATGAAGCGGCTGGGGCTAGGGATTGCAGTTTGAGTCCTGCTCGGGAAAACACAGCGAGACCTAGTCCCAAATAGTTGAGCGTGGTGGTGCACACCTGTAATCCCAACTACTTGCGAAGCTGAGGCAGGGGGTTGCTTGAGTCTGTGGTAGCACGGGCAAAGGTAGCCTGCGGTTCCATGGGCAAAAATACGAGACCTAGTCTCAAAAAAAAAAAAAAAAGAGGCTTGCCAAATGGCAGTGGCCCCACAGCAAAGCCCCCAGGGAGGAGACCTACTATCAGCTGATGGCTGTCCCTTGGAGGATCTGTTCTTCCAAAACATTCAGCTGGAGTCATGCCCCCAAAGTCAAAGAAAAGAGAATATGCTAATGGAGTCTAACTTAAGGAAGGAATTAAGATGAATATTTACTTAGAGTCATCACCAAACCCTATGCACCAAACCTGTGTGACTGTTGGACAAGTACATCATTTAATATTCATAACTACCCTGTAAGGAATCTTATATGTTCCTCCACCACTATCATTTTACATATAAAACTAAAGCTCAAAGAAGTTCACAAACTTGCCCAAATAAGAAAATTTGTGCCTAAGCTATACTGACATCTAAGTTGATTCTCTTTTCAGATTGTATATACAGCATCACTGCTATGTGATTCCTCTGGAGACAGTTACCTTCTACAAAAGTAAGGATACCCTTGTCTCCAGTTCCTAAATTAACAATGTTCAATATGCATGTACCAGGTTTTAACAATCTTCATGCCTCTACAACTAATGTCTAGTCATTCCTGACTCCCCATTTCTGGTTGTCTGGATCCAAAATTCAAGTTGACCTAGAACCTCATATTGTGACCTTATTTAGAAATAGGGTATTTGTAGATTTGATCAAGTTAATTTGGTTTCATACTGGATTAGGGTGGAGCCCAATCCAACAGCTGAGCTTATCATATCCTTATCATAAGAGAAAACAGATAACAGACACACAGGGAATATGCCATGGAAACAGAAATTAGAGTGATGTGTCTACCAGCTAAAGAATGCCAAAAATTGCTAGTAACAACCAAAAGCTGGGAAGATGCAAGAAAGGATCCTACCATAGTACCTTCATAGAGATCATGGTAACACCTTGATTTCAGACATCTAGCTTCTAAAACTATGAAAGAATAAAATTCAGTTGTTTTTAATCACCAGTTTGTTATACTTAGTTATGGTAGAACTAGAATACTAATCAAGATGGGCCGAGGGGGAATCCCCATTTGCCAAAGTAAAGAATCTTGGTAACTTCCAGTATAAAAAATAATTCCCTTGATATTAATGCTCCTCATACTTGAGGTCTTTCCCCTCTCCTATATCTTCTTCACTTCTTACATAAATGTGATTTAAGTTGCTCATTGGATATGTATTCCTAGCATTTCCCTGGCATCAGCTAAGATCTTCTCTTTCCATGCATTCTAAATTTAACTTCTGTCCTTCTGATGCCACAAACTTTATTTTCTTAGTCTTTAGAACAAGAGGACTCTTCAGAAACTGGAGGACATTCTCTCACGTACCTTACATGGTGATAACTCAAGACCAAATAAGGAAGATAAATGAGACAGTGATAAGAAAATAAAAGCCTAAGAAATGTGTCCAATGCTCAGAGCATGGTAGCTATTCTCAAGTCAACTGAGCACCTCTCTCTAACCTTAGCTGCATGATAGTGAAGGGAGCAAAGGGAGCTCTTCTTGGGGAAGACCAAACCTTCACCATCTTGCATGTTATAACAAAAACTTGCATGTTATAACACTCCCAGTCAATAGTTAAACTGAGTCCATCCCTTTGTGAGTTTTGATGGCACAAGGAAGATAATGGTAGTCCATGTTTTTTTACCTTGAGAAAAGAAATCTGCAGGGAAAAAATTTTAATATACCTTTCCCTTTATTTCTGTTGTGTGCACAGGCACTCATTCTCAAGATCACCAGACTTTATTTAGGTCTCAGTTAAATCCTCCATGTATCAACAGAATTCACAGTTGGAGTTAGTACACATAGACAAATTTAACTTGTGCCATCTTGAATTAAACTTTTTAATATGTTGGATTGACAAATCATGTCAGTTTGTGACTTCTTCATTAAATCCATCTTTATTGTTTGAGCAGTCATAAATCACATCATGGGGTTATAAGGAATGAAATGTATTCACAGACAAACCAAGAAATAGTTCCCTGATTTTGGAACTTCAAGCACAACAAGATAGTCTATCAAAAAAAATAAGATAATATCAAATTATTATTATGCCTTTATTCAAACTTAAAATATACAGCTAGCAAACTGGAAGAGAACAAGTGAACAAGGGGTACATATGAAAAGGGGTGGAGAATGGGATAAGAGGGGAGGAAAGATAAAGGGAGGGAAGGGGACAGAAAAGAAAAGGGAGATTACAATTTTAAATTTCCCTCATATATATATTTATATATATATAATTTATATATAATATTTATATATAATATTTAATATTTATATATATATAAATTTCCCTCATATATATTTATATATATAAGCATATTTTTGAAATGATAAAGTCTTCTTCCTAAATTTCCCATTCTGGGAACATTAATTGAATAAGATAATTATTTGGTTGCAATAAATTATTTGCTTCCTAGTTACCACCAAGAGCAATGTGACCCTTTGGTATACTTGTCAGGTAATACAGTTGAAATACTGTACTAAATATGCAATTTCTGATCTTTGCACTTATTTGTTAAAGAAAAAAAATGAAAAAAAAAATCTTTGAAATGACATCCAAAGCCTATTTTCCAATCAGGAACAATCCCCAAATGGAAACAAGTTGACTTTATCACTTAACTCTACCATTTCATTTCTGATTTATATCTAATCTGCCTTAAAGTTTGGAATATTTTATGGCACAGTTTGGAATGAGAGAAAGGGAGACTGGATAAACAATAGCAAGTTTAGTTTCTAATCCTCAAAAAAAAAATTAGCTTCTTTAAAAGTTACAGTTGTTCTGTCAGATTCTGTCTTCTCAAGTCTTTCAGGGGGTAATTCTAGCTAAATGAATCTCAAGACCCGGATCAATTTTAGAAGTTTACCAATGTGCCCAAGGAAAAATTTTGTCAAAATGAAGAAACTTGAAAACTTAGAAAGAAAATGTAATTTTCCATTAGAAACCTTAAAAAACAAACTCTTAGTTAATAAATTCAGGGATAAAGACAATATTTTCAAAGTCGGGGGGGGTCAGTAGTGCCAATATCAATATTGCTTGCTGGATTTCTGTTAAATTTGTAAATCTTACGTGACTTAATCTCATTAGGATGAACCATTGCTCCCTGGAGCTTCTCAATAGGACCAGTCCTGAAGGAACCCTTTTAAGATTTATAGTTCAGATTTATATTTATATTTCAGAAATCAGGTTTATGTTTATATCTCCAACTGGATTTATGGACCCAAATGTCACCTTATGTGATTCATTGTTCTTTGATTTTTGAATGTTTAGAAGTAACACATGACTGAAAGGAAAAAAGAGCTCTCAATATTCAAACTCGAAGTTTAGTAAATGATCACTAGGAAATATGAGTTTTACATGAAATAATAAAGAGATAAAAATGTAATGGTAAGAATGCAACCTTTGACCTTTGATATAGTGAAAATAATGACCCTAAATTTTCACTTATCAAGAGGGAAGCACAATAATGGGTGAATGATACATAAAGATTTCACGTACTATGTAATATCTAACATAAAGAAGGTCTTTAATAAATGACATAATTATCATTGTTACTAAGAATATTAAAATATAAAATATATTTTCTCTTTATCTAGCTTTTCTTTTAAGAAAAACATCGTCTCTTTTCTCTTATAAAGTTACAACAAATTTTGCTGCACTCGCTGTCTTGTTATATCCTATGTAGAGAGGCAAATAAATTTCTGTTGAAATATTTCACAAATATGACTTTTAAGACATAGATTCCATATGATATATTATGTCTGGTTGCCACATAGCATCATCCTATTTTACTATAAAGACTGTAAAAAATTAGTGGCTACAGGGTATCTTGATGTGACACTGCCTGGCCTTCTGCTGGCATCAATATATTATACATAAATTAATCATTTCTGCATTTATTTATCTCTTGTCTTGAGGACAATTAAAATAATATTTATTTTCTTTACCCCAATTACAAATTCATCTGGTGATAGTTATTCAGTTATTTACAATAAAAAATGTTATAACCCTAATTCCCCATCGTCATGAGTGTAACCTTACTTGGAAGTGGAGTCTGTGCAGATGATTCATTTGAAGCAACCAGGATGGACATTATTCCTAAATGATTGGTGTCAGTGCAAAAAAGAAAAAATTGGCAGTGAGACAGACATGTGCACTAGAATGCCATATGATGATGCCTGCAGGGATTTTGGTATCTCCAAGCAAAGTGCTAAAGTCTTCTAGCAAACTACCAGAAAATAGGAAAGACATGAAACCAGTTCTTTCACAGCCCAAAAAGCACCACCCCTGACAGCAGTGAGCTTCTAGCCTCCCCATCAGTGAGACAATAAATTCCATTGCTTAAGCCAACTTGTAAGACTTTGTTACAGCAGTGTTAGCAACCTAGTACAGAAGGAGACCATCTACAAGGTTTTTTAATATATTGATATTAATTTTCTCATATCATCCTTCAAATCTGAAGATAATAGAAAATTTAAATATCTCTGAAAAGATGTCCATAGACCACAAGGATCTATAGTTTTCAGTATGAGAAACAATGTAAAACAGAACTTAATAATATTAATACCACATGTTACGTATGCAACTCCCCATCTCTCTGGCAATATAATCCAAAAGCAAAAGACTTGCATTAGAAACTCTTTGGCATTATGCCAGATCTGCGCATAAAATATTCAAAAGGGCAGAGTTCATAGGAAAAAAATGTCTAATGATGTGCTTTTTCAAAGCAGCCACATCCATTACACTGTAGCCCTACCCCTTGGTCCGGCAGGACCACACACTGGTTTCCATTTACCAATACAGCCATGTGCCATTGGAGGTTGACTTGTGTTTTATAATCTTAAAGAAAAAAATGTTTTTTAAAAAACCACCAAAAGATTTGAGAAGAAAACCTGATATCCATCAGTTTGTTTCCTGCATTTAACAGAATACTGCTTATTTGTTTAGTTCTGGGCAGAAGATATTACTTCCCCGCAATACTTCTTTTTTTTTTTTTTTTAATATTCCAAATGCTTCGGTTTGAAGCCTTCAGGCTCTACTGCATTCTGTTTAGCCTATATTTAGAACAAAGCAAACACATGTGATTCTTTAGAGCTAAGCACTTCTGCCAGTGGGCCCTGGAAAATTGCTAACCCCAAAATAAAACAATACCGCTTTCTTTAAATACTTCTGCTTACACTTACAGTGAGGAGATATTGACAGCAAGCGTCAGTTTGAGTGACTGAAAATAAACAGAAGTGAAGAAAACAGGGACTTTTGGTATTAAAGCCAGATTTATTTAGAGGAAATATATGACAAGTATCATTACTTTCTCAAATAGCATTCTCAGGATATCTCAACCATGAAGAAAAGTTATTATGTCATTTTCATGACTTCTAAAGGTTTATTAACAGTTCACCCTTCTGACCAGAGTCTCATTCATTCAAGTCAAGGACACTATGGGAAGGCAAGGAAGATAGGTTGGTTTAACCAGAGAGGTTATCTATAATGGGAGGAAATGACACCACAAGTTAAAGTAACCCTCGCTTTGCAAATGTCTAACTTTACCCTAGAAAAGTAGCAATTTCTGTAAATATTGGATGTGTTGGTAACGATGCATACCACGCCCAATGGCAGAAAGCTTCATTGAACTGTTTGTACAACTAAGAACCTACCACAGGTTCAAAGTTAAAGGATTAGACTGGGCTCAAGGGGATGTTCATACCCGCTCAATGCCACCAATATGCGAGAATTGAGAACTCATAAACCTTCTAGGTCTCAGTTTCCACATTTGGTAAATGATTACAGTGGATCAAAAATTCCCTAAAATTCATTCTAGTATTATAACTTGGAAAAGATACTCAATTATCCAACCCATTGTTGCCGATAAAAATTTTCTGTAGTATTATTGAAACTGCCATCTTTTACTCTTGTTAAAACTTTCATTCTTTCAAAATGTAGCCACTGCTTTTATTAAATTAGCATTCTAACACATAAAATTGCATGCAATTCACAGTTTTATACTCAAGATACTAAAACAAAAAAGAGAGAAAAAGAAAACTTTTTGATGGCAGGATTCTTTTCTAAAAATTTTATTTAAATATAAAATTCACATCTTTGTAATCCCAGAAGTCACTCGCCCCCACCCTTCCCACTGTTCCCTTTCTGTCCTGCCCCAAGTTGTGTGCTTCAGTTTGGTGGTTAGCTTGTTTTGACTTTTCCTCAGGGCTTTTGTTTATTTTTTCCCTATATCCCATATATTAATGAAACCATTTGGTTTCTGTCTTTTTCTTTATGACTTGTTTCTGCTAATATGATTTCTTCTAAGTACATCCATGTTATAAAATCATCAAATTTGTCACTTTTAATTGATGAGTAATATTCCATTATGTATATATACCACATTTTTTTCATCCAGATTTCATCCACATTTTTTTTCATCTGTTTTGGGACATTTAGGTTGCTTCCAATTCCTTGCAATTATAAATTGTGCTGCAGTAAACATCTGAGCACAGGTGTCCCTTTGTACCCACATTGGAGTCTCTTTTGGGTAGATTCCCAAGAGAGAAATTGTTGGATCAAATGGTAGTTACAATTTTCATTAATCTGAGGGTCTGCCACACAGCTTTCCATAGTGGTTGGACCAGTTTACATTCTTAACAGCAGTGGGAGAGTATTCCTTTCTCTCCACATCCACACCAGCACTTCTTGTTGCCCGTTCTTTGGATGTGGGCCATTCAAAAAAGAAAACTTCTAATGAGTTCCATGAACTGGTTACAAAAATTTCTATACAGTTATGGTTTGCTTTGAAATAGAAATAAAATATGGAAATAAATATACTTTATGTGAGTAATGTTATGCTTGGTAAGGAGAATACAGATTATTTTATACATATCTAAATTTCAAAAAATGTTCATAATGAACATGATTTAAACTTGTAGTGAAGAAAAATAAGCAGAGTACTTTAATAGTCTGAATTACACAGAGCTACAAGTCACACCATTACTGGAATTCTCTTCTTGAAGCAGTTGGTATTTTATCCTTATTTCACCTATACTACTTTTTACTATTATTAGCATTATTAAAGTCTACATGCAGATTTTTACATTAAACATGTTTATTTTTTAACTTTACTGAGATATATTTTCTATAACATGAATTGCATCCATTTCAAGTGAACAATCTGATGATTTCTAGTAACTTCACTGAGGTGTGCAGCTTTCACTATAAATTAGTTTTAGAATATTTCTTCTCCTCTTAAGCTCCTTCATGCCCATTTAGAATTATTACCTGCATCCACCCCAGCCTCAAGCAATGACTAATCTAGTTGTTGCTATAAAATTGCTGTAGATTTTTTCATATAAACAGTCATACAGTAATGATGGTTGTGTCCGGCTTCTTTCATTCCACATTTTTGAGGTTCATCTTTACAGTACCATGTGTCAACAGTTCGTTTATTTTCACTGGTGAATAACAACATTCCATTGTCTAGATATGCTACATTCAGTCTACCCAGTTATCTCCCCTTTGTAATTATGATTTATTTATTTTTAATAGTATTTAATTTTTTATTTTTTCTCTACCACTTACCTCTCCCTCTCTCAATTTTCATTATTTATTAGTTCTTGTCATTCCTAGAATACAGTACCAAGTAAGTTCATTCCTTTCTATTATTTTTAAAGAGTTTTTGAAGAGGGACTGAGACTTCTTGCCAATATCTAGAACCAGTTTGCCAACCAAATGAACAAACCATCTTAGAAGTAGACCTTCCAGCCTCAGTTAATTCCCTACTGGTATCTTGACTGAAGCTTATGAGGCAGGATCACTCAGTTAAGGAATTCTCAAATTCCTGACCCAAAGAAAACATGAAATAATAAATATTTGTTGTTACTTGAAATCATTTAAGTTTGGGAATATTTGTTATACAGCAGTAGATAATACAAACAATAGATGATTTTGTCTTTTAGAAATGAATAAATAACTTTAGCTTGTTTATATTTTCCTACACTTTGTCCCATCTTTTCTTAGCAATGATATAGATTTATTCCTTTAATTTTTCACTGCTATATTAATAGATTTGGAGGGGGAAAAGAATGTCTACATATAGTCTACCATCTAGTACAGACATCAGATTAGTTTCTTTGAATGATGCATATTTTTTCTAAATGCAGCATGAAAATAAAATGGTAGAAAGCTGAGGACTACCATTCTCTCCATACTAATTTTTGTTATCACAATCTGTCATTTTGAACTTGCAGACAACCTACTTTCTTGAGAATAAGAAAGTTTATTACATTTTTTAAGAAGTTGGAAAGGAAAAATTAGAGTGCTTAGATATCACCTATGATTACTTTATCTAAAATGCAGACCTACAGGCCTACTCAAAAATATCCTTCAAGTTTTTGTTGTTGTTTTTTTTAAGAAACACCAAAAACAATAGAAGAAAACAATGGAATGGAGAAAAAAATAGATAATCCAAAAAAAGGTTAAAATGACCATGCAACTTTAATAATTATAGAAGTGGAATCTTAAATCACATGGCAAAGGTGAATTTTTAGTAAACAGTTCTGAGACTCTCATTTGAAAAAAAAAGTCCTGCTGTTTAGAAAAGGTATAATTAAATCTCTACCTCACACCATACATTAGAATAAGCTGCTATTAAATGGAGGCGCTAATATATAAAATGAAATTATACAAATAGTACATATAAACATGATTGAATTTCTGTATAACCTAGCTATAAGGGAAGGTTATCTGATGATGGCTAAAATTGGAGTCAATGAAAAAAACAGCAAAGCACCCCAGATGATATTGTGTCAGATTCTCTTCAAATGTGATGCAGAAAGATATTACAGAAACAAGAAACTGAGAAAATGTATTTGTGTACCAAGTTTATTAGGCTTGTATGACAAATTTCATGAAATTTTTATGATAGATAATTGTGTACTTTGTTGGCACAAATGCTGTTCACAAGGAATAACCTATTCATTACTTAAATCTTACCTAAACTGCTTACTTATATCCCTAACCCCAGTTAGATGAAACCCATAAGGACAAGGTTTGCCCCCAAATTTCTAAGGTCAGGATTGTGACCTGTTCTTCTTTTGAGTGTTCCTATCTTGTGAGATTATCTTCACCCCATACCATAAATGAGTTCTACTGTGTAACTTAGGCAGGTTAAAATGTCTTACTTCCCCTGATAAAACATCAGCCTCAAAAAAAAAAAAAAAAGAAAGAAAGAAAACATCAGCCTCCAATAAAACATAAAACTTGTCACTTGCATTCATCAACCAGACCTGAAAAAAAAGAAAGAAAGAAACTCTTCCCCAACTCTAGTCAATACTTATTAGTAAAAGAATATAGGATGGCTTTGTAGCTAAGTATTATTTTCAAAGCAATGAATTGTATAGCTTTATATTAAGAATTTAATTACAGTTTACATATGTACTTGTAAGACTTGCCAGATTTCACTTGGCAAGACAGCAACATCAGCACTTAACCTTTCCTTACAAGAATGGAAATGTACTTAGTAGTGACAAGGATTCCAAAATGTTAGTTGAAATCACCAGGGAATTGAATACAGCATGTATTTGTACATGCTTTGATTTGACAACCAGCTGCTGAGTTGCTAAAGAGCTAAAGCAGCTTACTACCCTTTGAAAGTTTCTTGAAGTTTCTCTTTTGGGGACTTTTCCACCTTGAAATTTTGGAAAAAGTTATCTGTAGAATGAAAGTAATATTTGCCATTGTCCCAATAATCACTGTGACAGAAAAAAGTTATTTAGAAGTATAAGAGGATATAATACAAGCAAGTTGTACCTGGTGTGAGGTAAAGATATAATTTCTTCTTTTTCTGATGGATAACCAGTTCCCTCAGAAACATTCAGTGAATACTCTTTCCTTTCTCATTTCCATTGCCAAAGTTTATATAAATTGTTTTCCATTTTCTTCATTGTTCACTTATTTGTCCTTATATTATTCCACCCTATCTAAATTATGTAGTTCTAAATCTTCATATAGAATGTAGGGAAAGCCATTCCCTACCTACCCCACCTACCTACGCACACCTTATTTATATTCTTCAGAAGTCTTATCTATTCTTAGCCCCTTACTCTTCTATATAAAGCCTGGAAACCATTTGTAAAATTTCACAAAATACTTTTTTTGTGTTTTCATTGCAAATGTACAGGACCTGCAGATAATTTGGGGAAGACTTGACATCTATAAATATTAAATATTCCTTTTAAAGAACATGATGTTTTTCTACTTATTTCATTCTTTTTTAAAGTCTTTCAATGAAGTTTTGGGATTTCTTTTTCAAAACATCACACATTGTGCCTAAATTTAACACACATTAAATTTAGATTTAATTCAAAATATTATAGATAGATTTATAGAGATAGAGGATAGATAATGTAGAACATATAAGACTATTGTAAGTCACCTTTTGAATTTTATTTTCTGTAAGTAAAAGGAATGCCAATTAATTTATGTTATTTTAATATCCAATGTATTTGTTAAACTTTTATTAATTCTAATTATTTTCCTATTGCTTCTTTTGCATTTCCTTGTAAACAATAATGTTACCAATGAATAATGATAGATTCATGCCTTCCTTTCAATCATTGTACCAATTTGTTTTTCTTTTATTATGTTTGTCCAGCTGTTTTTGCTTGTTTGTCTAGTAGATATTTTTTCATTCAAATCTCCTTAAATTTTAATTATGTAAGAAATGTATTACTTACTGGCTGCTTCTTATAATCTCCATTATTTGAAATAGATATTGATCTAATTGATAAGGGGGCTGTAATGAAATTGGGAGGCCGTGGCCCCCAGCATTGGTGGTGCTGCCCTAGAATAACAGCCATTGTGCCTTGGTGGATGGAAACTTGGAGAAGGGAGGCCACGCCTTCTTGCGATGGGATCAGTAAGAGGGGATTTAAGGAGGAGACAGACAAAAAGGAGAGAAGGCCTAGAGGTAGAAGGCATGGAGAAAAGGCATGGAGAGAAGGTGCAGAGTGAAGGTGCAGAGCGAAGGAACAGGGAGGCTGAAGGCCTCCAAGCTGCCTCAGCCATGTGCAGCTGCAGGACCCTCATCTGGGATGATGAGGAGCTCAGTGAAGCATGTGGGAGAAACTTGTAACTTGTGTAAGCAGACTTGGAAATTTGGTCCTTAAAAACTTGGTTTGACTTTGAAACTGCAAAGCTTGGAAATTGTCTGGAGACCTGAAGAGAACTTGCTGTGTTGTTCTTTTGCTTGTGAAGACATCTGAAGTGGTTGCTGCGGTTGCATCAAGTGAGACTTGATGATTTTGGGACACTTTAGTGTTGCAGTTGAAAGAATGTTGGACCTGTGCTTTGGAAAATTGAAGACACCATCCTGGATTCTTTGTTGGATTTGAATCTCCCACTTTTGAAGAAGTATCACTTGTGTCATCGATTTCTACATTTGACTTGAAGTAAATGGAGCTGTGTCTTTGAAGAAAGCATAATAATACCATCTTGGCTCTTTCATTTGACTTGAAGGTGGGGTAGCTGCCAGTTTGAAGAAGCATATGGCTGAAGGCCACATGTAGCCTTTTGAACTAGAGACTTGACTTTTGGTAAGATTACCAAAAGGGTTCCTTGTACCTTCAGTGACTTTTGTTTATTTTGTCTTTTAATGAGTAAATCTGTTTTTGCCTCCTCTTAAGTTTTCTTTGGCCTTGCTACTGCTTGTGGGGGCTGGGACAAACCTAGTGTGTGGTTGGCTGTAAAGGGCCAGTTGCTCCTGTATGTAGTTTAATTAAGTAATCTGTTTTTCCTGTTTTGTTATCTGATGTCACTACTACCTTGTTTTTGTGTTTTTATGTTATCTTTCTCCACTTTTCTAGCCTTCTTTATTAAATTTCCATTCTTTCTTTAGTAGTTTTCCTAAAAAATTTAAATACAGGAATTTAACTTAATACTGTGAAAACTGAATTAATACAAAAATGTTATCTTAGAACAGTCATTTTCTCTTGATTATGTTTCTTATTCAGTATCTTAGCTTTTACTTATTTCTTAAACTATAAATTAAATTTATCTTTAATTTTTGTTGTAAATGTTTATATTTATTAAATATTTATCCATATTTATTAAAATTTATCCATATTTATTAAATATTTATCCATATTTTAGTCTTAATACTCCTTGTTCTCAAGAGTTTGAGATTTTTTCCTAAAGCAGATAATTTTAAATTCCTTAAGAATCTATAAATTAATATTTTTTGTTTATTTTTTCTTTTTCCCTGAGATTTAAATTTACAGAATAGCCAATTTTAACCTCACAAAAATGGATGGCTTAATTTAGTCTTCCTGGGCCATTATTTTGTATGAGCTAATCCTATAATGATTAAAATAGATGGAAAAATTAATGATTTTGCATATGAAGTTGATCCAAGCATTTGGTATTTCTTCCTAACTTCTACAGTGCTCCATGTTGTGTCCAATTCTGAACAGAATAATAAAACAGAGTTCCCCTAAGGGCATCTAGTTATAAACTAATAACAGTTAAACTGTTTTGATTCGCATGCTTCTCTCTTCCATCATTAGCTTTCAATTCAGTAGAATATTACTAGGTATTTATTTCATTTCCCTTCAACAGAATTTATGTCAAGGTTTATAAAGGGTTCAGAAAAGACATTTTTTAAAAAAATTCTTTGTTCAAACTCCTAAACCCTAAAGAAATAGTCTTATGTCAGCCTAAATAGCTGACATAATATAAGGAAATTAACACAGACTCACTAATTTTATGTAAAAGGAGGGACAAACTCTTGACCAATTATGTCATAGAGAATAAAAATATTATCCATTCTATGAAG
Source organism: Uropsilus gracilis (assembly GCA_004024945.1). Classification (NCBI taxonomy): domain Eukaryota; kingdom Metazoa; phylum Chordata; class Mammalia; order Eulipotyphla; family Talpidae; genus Uropsilus; species Uropsilus gracilis. Next base: position 74,196 of record PVHY01004871.1, read on the forward strand.
CATAATCAGAGTAATGTCCTTCTAAATAAAGAAGATGGGTTCCACATTCCTTTGTCAGAAACAATAACCAGAGGAAGAAAACATAAAATCTTATTATGGAACTTGAATTCAGGAGAATTATGATAAGAAAATTAGTAAGCCCAAACTAAAGTAACATCAAATGCTTCAGTCCACTTAAAAATGCAAGTATGTGTGTTCATAATTAGGGCAATGGAAACTAAGACTGTGAAGCTTCTGAGAGCTAAAGGAAGGGATAAAATTGTGTTCAGGAAGAATACACTTAGAAAAAATAATAGCAATAATTTATGATGTTCTATTCAGTTATATAGACTTATTTAAGGGAATAAATATCTGGAAGGAAAATCCATTGAAAAATTCCCCCAAATCTCTTTACATCATTATAATCTTATTCTTTGTCTTAATAGCTAGTTTCATTTACACATCTCATTTAATATATTGTGAGATGTATTTTAAAAGTTATATGTTTCACATTCTCTCAAGCACACCAAAGCTACATCTGCTTCAGCACATTTTCTCTCATTAGTACCCTCACTGATAGTTCCTTTCCTTCCTGCATAAATCCCTCAAATATGTCTAACTTTCATTACCATTTATTTAATAACTTTCAAAAGTATTCTCAATTATATAGCTATTTTGACTCTAAATCACATACTTGCCTGTGTTGTTATTTGCTTTACATCATCATCATAAATTACTATTTTGGTTAAATAGCAGTGTGTTAATATATCTTCTTCTCTTCAATGATGAAGTAAGATATTGTGAGTATGGGCTTTATATTATTCCACTGAAGCCAGGACAACATGGCACTATGAGAGAGACAGAGAGCAAGAGAGAGAGTGCACATGCTGCAGTATAAATGCGTGTGAATAAATATACTATAGATATGATGCATTTAATTTTTTATATTTAATTTTTATATTTAATATATATATTTAATATATATTTAATGAGTAATTGTACATATATGAATATATGTGCATATATGTATATAAATTCATGATGAATGAGTAGATAAATGAATAAGCTATTTAGCGTCTTCATAGGTTTGCCTTCACTTAACAACATATGTCTTTAATTTTTCTGCTAAATATCATTTAGAAAAATATGTATCATGCCAGAAACCACTTAACAATGTGGACTCAAAACTCCCATGCAAAGGCAATTACTTCTTTTAGAATGCTGTCTTATTTCATCTCTTCCTTTTTCCTTACTAGCTGTTCACATATCTACTATTCTACTCTACCCACAAAAAAAAAGATTCTTCAAGTCCAGTTCTGAAGTCTAAAACCTGTTTTGTGGGAAACAAGTTTCTTTTAGAAATCAAAGTTTAAAAGACTGTGCATAAGAGAATAGAAAACTATATTAGCTTATTTTTATGTATCTTATATATTACTGTCCACAAACACACACACACACACACACACACACACACAGAAAGAGAAAGCAAGAGAGAAGAGGTAGGGAAGAAGGAAGGTTTAAGCTCTAGTTTCATTTAATTCAACAGAAGTTTTCAATTTAACACATCAGGCAACTTAAAGATGGAGAGAACATTAAATACATGCAGTCAGGTGGCACCACACTTGTATTTAAATGAATTCCTTCTGTCTGTCACAGTGATGATATCCTTCTCAACTTTCCATTTTTAACTATTTTTCAGCTGTTTGGAGAAAAGCACGACCGCAATTTCTTAAGCACCCATATTTTTTAATTTCTTAAACATCCATATTGAGGAAAAGGTAAGAGTATGGATAATCCAAAATAATAAATATGTTGAAAGAATTTAAATTTGATACTAAAGTATGTTCTAATCTTTTAATATGTGTGCCCCATGCTTTCTAGGAATTCTATCAAATAAACACTGATACCACATTATGAAGACGTTGGTAAATTTCAAGGTTGTCCAAAATCTTTCACACTTGCCATTTTCCCATCCCCACTTCACCACTTTCTGCTTTCCATCATTCCTCACAGCAAATGTCCCTGATTGAGAGTACACTGAGAAAAGATCTGCCTTCTTTCAAATCTTACTTGTTTAAGAGAACAGAAAAATGATACATTTAAGTTTTTGCCATTTGTTTCATGGTGTCCCTTTGTTTCACACGGTGTCTGTTTTTTTTAATTGATAAGAAATATTGTTTACTATAACTGTTCAGGAAAATAGGACAAAGTTTAAAGTTCAATTTCATAATGCACTTTGTCCAAACATTTCTATCATAAATGTGCAACAGTTAAATTCATGCCAGTAGAAAGTCTTAGAGACATTCAAACCTGCATGACCACCATCTCCTCTCAACATTTTCTCTGCTCATCCTATTATGCAACTACATTAACAGGGATGGGTAGTTTAGATATTCACCAACTTCAAGTAGTGAAAATGCAGCTGAGATTCAGGAATTCAGAAAGAATGTTTGGCAAATAATGAAAACAGGTGTCTCAACGTTTACAGAAGAAATTACAGGCCTATTAACCACAGGAAAGTTTATAATTCACTGGCATGTGAGATCTTTGGAAGGAGAGGTTTTATTCATCTTTATGTCCTGAGCACTTAGCACAGTCCTGTCACACAATAGGCTCTCAACACATTTTCAGTGAAGTTGTTTGAACTGTAAGGAAAGCTCCTTGGGCTTTTATTCAGGGCCTAATTACTTTTACTTTATAAATATTTGCAACATGTTTGACAGCACATCAGAAGACAAATAAAAGCAAGAGAGAAAAACAGAATAAAACTTTAAAGGCAGACGTGGGATTCAAACAGACTAGCGCAAGCAGACGGTTATAAATTAATAGATCCCAAGAGCATCACTATATTATGACATGATATAAAAGCTAAAATGTATAATGATTCTCTTGATTCAGAAAGAAAAGATTAAATTACATAAGTATGTTTTGCTTAAAAGGCAGAGCAACAAAATGTATATTTTAGAATGATTCCCACATACAATAAGTAAATTTTTTAAAGAGGTGTTTATGCTTAAAGGTATTAAACCTTAAACTGTTTGGAACTCTCAGCTTCTGAGAACAATGCTCTCCTTCAATGTTGAAAACAGTTGAAATCTTTCTGCATCATAAAATCTCAGTTATCCACCGTTATTATGGAGTGACCAGTTCCAGAAAGCATTTTCTTCCCATTAATAAGAGTTTAACTCCTTCGAGCAAACCACAATGTTACCCTTGGTGGTATTTGAGCTGTAAGTAACATTTTGGTCCCTCACTTTTTTCTCAGAGCTGGGGCCATGTTTTAAGGATTATAATAACAGAGGGAGCTTTGTGCCTCTGCAAAAGTATTTGGCTACACTTTTCATCAAGGAATTTTATCTGGGTTGCTTGCTCATCTCAGTATCCCTTTTGATTTCCTGATTTCCAAGTCTCCTGCCAAATTCTTGCCTCCATGACTGCCACCAGTTAAACCCTGTACTGTGTTTTTCCTATTCCTTACTGATGGCCCCGGGAGCACTAATTAAATGAAACACCCTATGTAACCTAGCTAATATGGTGGTTGGCTCAAAACAGACTGAACCTGAGTGGTGGGATTATTGTCATAATTTTCATACCATCGTTTCATGGACAGAGAAACAAAGCTGGGGCAGGGGTGGGGGCGGGGAGGAGAATCAATAACAGAACCATTTATATAAAAAGCGATATTGTGCAAGTTTATTCCAGCTCAAAGTGATTTCAAGAACTCTGGCATCTTTGTTTCAACATAACATTACTTCTATCCATAGTCCAGCCTCATGTTCCTAGAAGTAAACAAGAGAATATTTATCATAGGATGTTGAGAGGAAAAGTGAATGTCAACAGAATAGAAGAGGCAGCAGGTATAATGGATAGATACAAACAGGTTCATGAGCTTTGATTTTTCAAATATGTAGATAACACCGAAGGACTTCAATAATGACCAAAAAAATCTTTACAAACTGCCTAATTGATAAGATGATTTCATTTTTCATGTAATATTACTACAGAAGCTTCTGCATATCTCTAAAAGTTAGATTTTGTGATCTGTGGGGTCAAACAGAACCTCAAGCAGAAGAAGAAAAAGTAGTCAAAATATTCTTATTAATCATCAGTTCTATTTCCAGGTTGGGGGGGGTGGGGGTTGGGAGGTTAGAAACATTCTAGGGACTTGAAGATATTTCAAATCAGCTATCCAAATAATTGATATTAATATGAAGATTCTTCAATTCATCAGAAATCACTGTGATAAAAAAATATAAATTAAAATGAAGATAACTTACTGCTTTATATGCATCAAATTAACAAACTCTAGAAGTCTGAAAATACCAATTATTGGAGAAAAAAAGTTAAAATGAGACACCTGTATAGCTGACAGTAGTGTAAATTAGCTTCATTACTTTGGAGTAATTTGATAATACCTAGCATATTTGAAGATATTCCTACCATACAAGCTATTAATCTAGATATCTACCCTAAAAATTTTCTCCAACAAATGTGTAAAGGATGTTTAGTACAAAATTGTCAACTATCTAACATTATTGACAAAGAGGTTAAATACTATGGCCTATTTATAAATAGATGCTATCTAAAATAAGAGCTAATGGATAAGCTAGATGAGTATTTACCAACATGGATACATTTCAAAAAACTTAATAATGAATGAAATATGCAAGTTATAGATGACATTCCTGCACACTGTAAGCACACAAAACAATACTGTAAATTGTTGGGAGGATAAATTGTTTTCTTGCAATCATTTGCAAGAAAAAGTAGGAATGTTCAAATGGGAATAGAGAATAACTTCAGGAAGGAAGAAAAGGAAAGAATAAGATGAATTGGTACCTCTGTATAAGTTTTATTATTTAAAACAAAAAGATCTGAAACAAATATAGCAAAACTAATCTTTGAAATCTGGGTAGTAAATGTTTGATGTGTGCACTATTATATTCTGTTATTTTCCAGTGATTTGAAACTTTTTGTAATCTATCATTTAAAATCTTAGTAATATACACATACTATATACACTGCATAATAAAATACTATATGAAAAGAAACACAAAAAATGCAGGACAATATTAATCATAATGGTAACAGTTAAAGTGAAACAATTAGTGAACTTTTCTCCTCTTTTCTCTTGTCTAGGTTTTTCTTACTGTGTGTAAATAACTTTTGGTTTTGAAAACACATTGATTGGGATGGGATACAAAACTTACCTGGCATATTTTCTTATATTTTAATAGAAGTTTTGTCTTTTCACAGATATAAAATAAGTGAATCATTCCTACTGAGGTTACACTCGCAATGTACACAGCAATGGATGCCTTTAACTTTAGCATTGTAAATATTGGATTCAGTAGTTACAATAACTGCAATGAGTCAGTGTTTATTTATACACTCAAACCAATGCTTATACAATAAGTTTAGCTGCCATTTAAAAAATAAATGCTACTGCAAGCATCACAAATGCTTTTTCCCAGCTAATTGCATCCTACTCAATCAGTTTGTAAAACCCCATCAGAGGCTTTGTAAGAGTGGAAAATCCTTCACATTGAATACAAACTCGGAGAGTGAGCAAATAAATGAATGCATTTTGTAAATAAAGTTATATTAAGTGGCCCTATTTATTTATTTATTTATGCATTTTGACTAATTTATTGAAAGTTCTAGCTTCTAGCTGACATTTATATTTTTAATTTCCGTCATCAACTTGCTAACAGTCTAAGAAGGGCACATGTGCAATGCTCAACAGTTCAAAATCCTGCAAGGAGAACTGGAAATGTGGTGTGACTTTTTAAAGGCCAGCAAGTGCCCTGATACATACTTACATGGTAGTTGTTGAGGGAGCATAGGAATTCTCTCATTTAGCCTGGCAATCCACAAAGCTGAACTGACAGACAAGGTGGTTATAAGGTGTATGTCACCCAGAGTATGAGGACAGAGCCTCCACCATATTCTAGGAGTCTGAGCTTCTTGTGGGAGACTCTTTCTAAGCTATCAAATTGCTGGAAATTATTTGAACATTCCCTTGGAGTTCTAGGCAATACTGGTTTATTAAAAAAGGAGCTCAACTGTATCACATCTAGAAACTCAAAGAGATTAAGATAGAGATCATGGCAAAAGAAGGTTAGTAAAAATTAAACTAAGATTCAGTCCTCCCAAATCATTGCTCTGTTTTTTTGTGATGTTAGTGTTTGTAAGTTAGAGTGGAACATGACTTGTCTATTCCAAGAGCTACAGTCTCATCGTTCGTCATCCCTACATGTACTCAACCATATATTTACCAGCTTGTAAGATTACTCTTTCCTTCCCACCTTCCCTTTCTCCTTCCTTCTTCTCCTCCCTTGTTCCTTTTTCTCTCTCCCTCCTTCCTTCTGTGTTTCCTTCCTTCCTCCCTTAAGCCTGCTTTAAATCAGGCTCCACCTAATCTGAACACCTTGTTGAGACATCTGGTTGGATCGCTGGGCAATGACTATGAAAGAAACAGATCATTTGCTGACTGTTGCAACAGACCTCAGACCTTGCCCTGTAGCCTTCTGTCTAAAGACTCTTGTCAACCAATCACAGAATGGCAAACAAATTGAACAAATGACCTAAGGTCAGACCACTTCCCTGTCTGAGTCCTGAAAATTTCCCCAGGCCCTGCCCAAGGTGGAACACACCTTGAGACTGTCCTTGATTGTGAACAGCAAACCATCATGATCCCTATTCTCGAATAAATGCTTTCTCGATTATATAATACAGCCTGACTGTCTCTCACCCAACACTTCTTTCTTGATGAGCTATGTGATCTCATATAGTACAGGACTTAGTTGTGGTAGCATCAAGTCATATGTGGCTATTTAACAGTTAAGTAAGTAAAATTAAATTTTCAGACCCTTAGTCACTCTGGACACATCTAAAATACCCAACAGATAAAGTGAAGATGTACATTTTCAGCACTGCAGAAAGTGCTATTACAAGTCCTGGTGTAGAAGGAACAGATGGGAAACTAAGCAATCATAATGCATATTGTTGGTACTATCATAGAAAGTTGAAAAGGCAAAAGGGCATCACAAAAGAGTTAAAGTTGTAATGGGAAAGTCTCAAAGAATAAGCAGAAATGCTTATTTCATGTCAATTATCTTCACTCTATATTAGAAGTTGTGGCTGTTTCTCTGACCTCTCTTTATCCTACCTCTTCCTTTCTCCTTGTTATCCTGGCAGGTGGGAGCATGACGTTCAATCTCAAGACAAAATAAAATGTCACCTCCTCAATCCTGCCCAATCCATTCCTGAAGTCTTCTTTCAGAGACTAAATCTGCCAGCTTAATACTTGCCCTTTCAAAACAAATTACCTCCAACAAAGGTTCAAAAGGAAGCTTTCTGTCCTGTGCATGACCCTGTGGTCTCTGATGCCAAATGACCAGGTCAGGCCTGAGAAGGTGGAAGTTTATTAGGTTCTCAAAAGGGGTGCTTCCTTTGAGCTCCTGTAACAATACAGCGATCTCTTCTTCCTGGCTTCACAGGCAATCAGCTAATTATGAGATCTGTTTACTCGCTGCTTTTTAAATATTCTAATCATCCCCCAAATGTCCTTGGAGCCAAGAGTTAACTCAAACACAGGTGCAGAAGAGCTAACACAAAAGAAAAGAAATAATATACAAGATCAAGTGAGAAATCAGACCCTCTATGGTTTGCTTATGTAATGGCTGTTGTCCTGTCCATAATGGACACACCAGAGACAAACATGTGACTACAGAAAATCCCTGCTAGTCAGATTGGGTTTAGGGAAGCCCAGTGGACAGTGAAAAGTACATTCAAAGAATATTTTTAAAAGCAAGATGAACAACAGTTATTTCTGGCAAGGGAAAATTAATAGCCTTTAGGGGCATGTTTGCTTTTTTTTTTTATTTTTTTAGAGGGTAGTTATTTAAATTACCAATCTAATTATTTTCATGTGAAAGTCTTCAGTGTGCTTTCATATCTTTATAACAGAAACTTCAGTAACACAATCCCACCTGAGAGCAATTTTTATTGATGCTATTCAATTATTTAATAAATCTTTTTTTTAACAAAATGAAGTTTGACTTAATTCGTGTTTGTTTCTGAATAATCAACATTAAAAATTATTTTGATTTTTTTGAGGAACTATTAATAATAGCAACTTAGTACTGCTCAAGATGATTATGGCCTGGATATTCTACTTCTACTATTCCCTAGATCTTTCCAGCATGAATCCCACTCTGCTCTGTACCCTGAAGATGAAGTCTATAAAAAGGAAGTGAAATGGAGGAGGAAGAGGCGAATGAAGGGGAGGGAGGAGAGAGAGTGGTGATGGGTGGGATCAGGATATTTTCCCTCTAGTTGCTTCTCTTCAGGTTTTGATTGGCAGAGGCTGTATTCCTTTGTCAAAGATAATGCTTCCAGTGGGAGCTGAATCTTCCACAGTCACAGTCATGGCTATAGTTATGGATCAGTCCAGTCCTGATGAAGCTACACACACACACACACACACACACACACACACACTTCCGTTGCCTCCTATAGATCTAGGAGTGCCAATAGCTCCCTGATGTTAGTAGCTCCAGGTATTTCACTACCCCTTTTATATTCAATTCAGCTCATCCTGATAAAACTATATAACTAATCCTATCATCAAGTTTTCAACTTACCTTTTGAGAGCATCATCTTTCTCCTGCTATGATAGAAACCAGCCTGATAGGAACCAGCCTCACTGAAGCTGTCTTTCTCAAAGAATTCTGCCACTAGGAGAATGAAACGTCTGGTCTTGTAATGAAACATCTAGTCTTGAAGGGAAAGAGAATCAACCTCCAGTACCTGCTTAGATTTCTTTTAAAGGAGTCCATAAGCTCCATAGAAATAGTTAGTGACTAGACAATATCTAGACTACATAGGGCGTGAAACAAAGGCTCCTAAAAGTGTAAGAGTGCTTTGTGCCTTCCCCCTGAGACAGCCACAAAGCAACCAGAAGAAACCAGACACCAAGGACTGTGCTTTCCTGTCATCTCCATTCATCTCTAGAGATAGCCCCTTCTAAAGAATCATCTGAGGTCTTTGGGCAGAGGAATGGGAGGCTACATACAGCATTTTCAGTGTTCTCTCACATGTCCCAACTCAGATCTTTGGCTTTTCCTCAAAACCTTCAAGCACATTCCTGTCATAGAGTTTTTGCACTTTCCTCACAAAGGTCAAGGACCTCATCTCTTTCATACATTGTCTTATTGCCAAAAACTAGCATAACTCATTAATTAATTTACTAGCAAACGAACAAGTTGACAATTAACTGCATAGATGATGACAAATAAATGAAGGTTTTATGTTTTGTGAGTTGACCAGAGAAAAATATTAACCACAGTGGGTGATCCTTTTCAGTGTTCTTTAACTTAATTAAAGAGTTAAAATGATGACCAAAAATATGAATCACATATTAACTTATTCTTTAAATGGTTACATAAACCGTATTATTATTGTCTTCCATCAAAGTAAGTCATTAATGACAAATAATTTATACAGCAAAAGTGAAATATATGAAATTGTATATACATTGTCCTACTTTCTCTTGGTGCTTAGATATTTTTAAAAATCTTTCATTTTTTTTTTAAATCCCTATCCTTTATATTCTGAGAACACCACCTACTATCATTGTTGCTCCAGATGTACGAATGGCTTTCTGATGTTGCTATGAGCTAGTTCAACTTCTTGCTTGCCTTTAGGGTTCTTCTAACCATAACTTGTAATTAGTTTCCATATTAAATTTCTCTGTTGAGCAATCAAATGCAGAAGTTTCATCACTGAACACTGAACCATAGTTTTATAAAATAAACTTTTTCTTTTTAGATTAATGATTCTGTTACATTTAATGTTGATGGTGTAATAGAAAGACACTGAATGGGAGTCAAAAGCCTTAAGTTGAGACATAGTTCTGCCAGCACTTGTACTGTAGACATACTAAAACCCCTCTCTGTATTCCTTTGACTTCTTCCATTGCAGTGTACTGTTCAATTTATAAGCTCCCTTCTCTCTGAACATACAGCAGTTAATAAGTTCTAGAGAAATCATTACCCCTATACAAGTTTCCCCCATGATCCAAAAGTAGTATATTCCTATGAAACAGAATAAGTAATTATTACTAATTTATAAGGAAAAAATATATGAGCACTCCCAGATTTCAAGAAATGACCTACCAAAACATATCAAATAACAACAACAAAAACAAAACCTAAAATCACACTGAAATATTGTAAAACAGGAGTGATAGGATAAATTTAATACACAATCTGTAAAAAGTGGTATGCTGGAAGGAGTCTGGTGATTCTACTCTCACTTCTCAAGGCACATGCTGCCGCTATCATTGCTCACTACAAAGGGAACACCAAAAGCTGTTTTTGGCTTTTCTTCCTCTGTTGTAAAGGCAAAAATACCTTTCAGATTTATTCTGGTCAGTGAAAACAGGTAGTAATGTAGATCATTTTTGTAAAAGCAAAATGTCATAATGTGAACTCCTCAAAAGAAGGGGGTTCCTGTATTAGCTTTTTAGTGTGTCTGCAAAATATTGCTACAAATTTAGCAGCTTAAAGAATGCATATTTATTGTCTTCCATTTCCAGAAGTCAAAAGTTTGAAATGAATCTCACTGGGCTAAAATTGAGGCATCACCAGGGCTGTGTTCCTCTCTGGAGAGTCTAAGTAAGAGTTCACGTTCTTGAGTTTTCCCATATTCTTTGACTCATGATTCCTTTCTGTTTTCAAAAATATAAGGACAATCAAGTCTTCATCAGATGCCATCACTTCAACTCCTACTCCATTGTCACATCTCTTTCTCTGGCTCGAATTCTTCTGCTTTCATTTTTTACTTATAAAGAACCTTGTGATTACTTTGGGTTTACCTGGATAATTCAGAAAAATTTCTCCAAAGTCAGGGTCCACAAGGTAATCATCACTGCCAAGTCTGTTTTTTACATAAATTGACATTTTCACAGATTCCTGGGATTAAGATTTGGTAATTTTTAAGGACGGGGAGATCATTATTCTGTCTGCTATGTCCTCACCCTCGGATTAGCCCCTCATCAATTACTGGTATGAATTAATATATACTGTAGCCCCCTGCCTCTCAAATGGGATGATGTTGAAGTACTTGTTTTCCATCTCAGAGATCCCCCCAAAAGTCAAAATTTTTCAATACAGGGGCAAAATGCTTAATATATTGGTTGCCTCCTTTTCTTTCCTTGTTTTTTCAACTGAGGTTCCCTGGAACCAAATCCCAAATAAACTTCTTGCACCCTCAACCCTTGTCCCAGGAAAATCTGTCTCTGAGAGAACCCAAAGTAAGATATTACATGATTTGACCCCCAGTTTTCCTCTGTGTCTTAGTTTTCTTGGGAAAAGAGGCACAATATCATCTGTCCTAAATCCTGAGTATATACAAATAAGAAAAGAATAACACTTGTGTAAGTATTTTGGAAAATTCTTAAATGAGGGTGCACAGATGGTTGGTATCTTGATTTAAATCTTAAACTTTCTTTCTGGATATAGATAGTTGGTAAACTTTACTCAATGCTTTTCAAGCAGTAGTTCTCCATTGATGCTCAGGACCTTTAATAGGTAGAGACCAAGGATCCTGCTCATTCTAGATTGTATTATACAAGCCTTCATGAGACAGAAATTTTGTCTAAACATCAATAGTGCTATTGTTGAGAAACCCTACCCTTAAATCAGAAGATTGAGTTAATTTCTATCATCATTAGTTGTGTTAACACCAGAATTATTTCTACCACCTCAAAGTTTAGGATTGCTTACTTCATTCTTTGAGAATTAATTTTACTCCAACTGTCAGCTAGAAAAGACATAATGTAAACAAATTAATGTCACTCCTCATAAACACACTTTTTTTCATGGCCTGTGTTAATGTTTTTATCTTAAAACCATTGCAAACCAGTGTAGATGAACCCCGAAGTTATTCTAACTACATCATAAAAGCTGTTATTGCATAGTAAACGGAGTTTACTATGTTCCCCCCTCAAAAGCAGGCCCTGCCTTACCCAATGGAGTAGTACGGAGTTCAGCTGGCTTAAAATATTTTCCTTTCCTTCCTGCCCATTTTTACCCCGTACCCCCCAACTATTTACTTCCAATACAACACACACCCCAAAAAAAGAAAAAAAAATTGAGACATTAATTACTTAAAAACCTGAGCATCTTTATAAATCTTTTCTTGTTTTTCATTGTTTTCATCTTCTTTCTGCACTTTTTCTTTTGCTTCACTGCTTCATCTTTTCATCTTACTTTTTTCCTCTTCTTTCAATTCTTTCCTTCCTGTCCCACCTACCTTGTCAACCTTGTTATCATCCTCAGAATTAAAAATCTCATTAACTGAATGGCACTTGCTCTGTGAGCTGCCTTTCCTAACAACTGTGCACATGTAAACATGAGCCATCTGGGCTTTTTAACATTTCCTGTAAGTCTGTCATTGCACCAATCGCCTTCTGTGACGGACTGCACAAGAAGTCATTGTCAGCTCCTTTTTCCCTAGGGCACATCAGTCACTGTATTAATTGTTCTATTCCTCACGAATGTCTTTTACTCAATTCTACATTAATTTCTTTCTTAAACATAAGCTAAAATCCATCTTAATTGTTTACTTGCTTTTTTCTAAAACAATTTTTCCATGCCCTCACAGTTTAAAACTGTAAAAATCTTCCATTTAAAGATCTTCCATTTAAAGAAATTTGTTTAAAAATCAGAGGATAAAACAAGCTTTTAAAGATTCCCATCATGTCAAAAAATTCAGAAACTATTTTTGAATGAACAAACCAAGGTAAAGATAGATGAGGACCTTGATTTTCATTTTCTGTTAATTCCTCTTATTGTTATAGGTATGTATTGTTTTGTTTTATTTATTTATTTATAGTATTTACCTTGGAATTATTTTTAGTATAGATAAAAAGTCTAAGCAATTCTTTTGAAATGTCAACAGTTAAATAACTCTGACCTTGCAAGAATAATTTGAAAAAAGTCAAATAGTTCATTGCCAAAATATCCCATAGCTTGTAGTCATGCATTATTTCAAAGCATGTGTCCCTTTCAATGGCTACATATAGAAACACAATCAGAGTGGCAGCATGACAATTCAATAAGAATCATCTCTACGCCAATTATAGTGCTTTCCATATTGACTACATGCATAGACTAAAGTACAATATACTAAAGCAGTCATTACAATCGTTTGTCTTCCAACTTTTGTATCTTTTCTTAGCTTTTCTTTTCTCCTCTCCTTCAGAATGACTTTATTTCTTTGATTTCTTCATCACCTGTTTTTCCCTCACCTTCTTTTTCATGTAAATAATATTTTCAATGGTTTTCTGATAAGCAAAGTGACACTGGGGAAGTCAGGAACTAACCCAGAATCATGCATGTATCAACCATGTAGGTAGCAGGGTTATTTCCTGACCAGTTTGCTCTGTCTCCAAAATCTGTCATTCTTTTCTATGAATGTTTTTAGCAGAGCTCATTTTATTTTCTGCACCTTATAAACTTGCCTTAGTTTACTCATGACACTCATGAGATATTCTTCTCCCCCTAACATGCATAACTCAGTCCTATCCCTTTAGATGAATTGTTTGAGATAGTCCCAAATCTGTTTATCGTTTTTCTATTACCCAAGCTGAACAATATGAAGAGGTTCACTCTGATAACAGAAGACAGATCCAACCAGCTTAGTAAAACTTGGGGTCAAACTTAGTCACAAAGTCACACCTGGCACCTTCTATTTACAGAAGTCATAAGATGGTATATCTGCAACTCATCATGGTTCACTAAGAAGCAAGCTGAAAACATTCTTTCAGTTGTTTGAACCTTTTCACCAATATGAAGTCATATATATTTTCTAATAGTTCATGACCATAAAACATTGTATAAACATATATAAAACTTATTTTAATTTTTTTGAAAAACTTTCCAAATTTTGGGTGTAGTTTCATGAGCAATTCATATAGTAATGCAATGTTCTGTTCAAAGTAATTATTTGAACCCAAAATATGAAAGCTACCTCTTAGAAATAAAATCCCTTTCTGTTATATAGCAGTGTGCCCTCCAGCCTGCCTCTCAGTAGGAATGGTAATGTGAAAACTCACCCAAACACCAGATTCGCATATTTTAAGGCAGTTGACAGCCAGAATTTCTGCTGACAACAAAAACAAACTAGTAAAAGAGCAAAATTAACTAATGAATGAAAGAAAATAAAGGAACCTCTGAAACAATAATGCTCAACTGGAATAAATAATTTGGATCTAGAAAGCAGTGTCAGGAGTATACAAACTTAGCATGAATTTCATTTGTTCCTTCCAAAAGTGGGTTTCTAGCTGACACTGGACTCTGATCTCCATATAATATAATTTATATATTATAAATATAATATAAATAAATCACTACTTAGAAAGAATGGTAACCCATCTTGTGCCACCAGAAAGTACAGGCATAGAAGTGGAAATGAGAATGCAATTGAGTGGAAACCAGATAAACAAAATCCGTATAAAATATCCTATTGCTTAATATCTATATATATATAGATATATAGCTATATACATAGATATATGTCATATATATCATTCCAGATAGATAGATAGATAGATAGATAGATAGATAGATAGATAGATAGATAGATAGATAGATAGATAGATAGATATAGATATAGATCATTTCACCAAACATACTCAATATATCAAGACAAGGAAACTAGGACCTTTTCATGTCTAACATTTTAATTTCACCTTATAAATGACCACACTTTTAGGGATGTATATAAGTCGAGGAGCATTAGGTAAATCTCCCCAACAATGTAGGACACTCTAGGCCATCACACAAATATCATGCTTTGTTAAGCAA